>CAUYUJ010015593.1:25000-87346 GCA_963575745.1 Prorocentrum cordatum | reverse complement strand
CAACGTCTCGAGAAACTCAAAAGGGGACGTTTTCGGACGTTTCTAGAAAGTCCAGAAGGGTTTCGCCGTGTCGGCTTCTTGAGGGGGCCCTCGCCAGACCTTGGGACCTTGAGAGACGACCAGGGATGAAGAGCTGGTACCGGGGGAAAGGTTCAGACCCGTGGGGACCCCACGTTGAGAAACTCAAGACAGTGGGATGGCTTGGGAGCAAGCGGTGATTCTTGATGTGAAGAGCAGTATTCTGGACAGGGGTGGCCAGAGGGGTTGGCCAGAGGGTTGGCCGCGGTGGTCCTTCGGGTTCGGCAAGAAGGTTGGCCGTGGTGGCCGATAGGTGGCTAGTTGTCGTTGGTCCCCACTGGGGCGCGGATATAATCGCGCCTCTTGCGTCCCCGTTCTTTCCTCCTACGTTGCCCTCCTCCTTCCCTATCAGGACAGTTCCTGCATGGTGGAGATCCCTGCCCACCATGGGGAAGTTGGCAGTTCTCTTCCTCCGAGCTGCACCTCGTCGCCTTTCCCAGCCCTCAATTTTTTTTAAAGGGCAGTCGTCGCGCCTCGTGCGTCGCGGACTGGGAAGGAGAGCTGCCCTCTCTGCGGGGCGGCGGCGCGACGCCGCGACGATGGCGTTAGGACAGTACTGCAACACAAACAAACAAAACATATATTTATATATATATAGATATATTAGTATGACGTACTGCGCCATAATGCGCGTTATGCCCCTCTACCCCCCCCACATAACGTAACGTCCCCCCCCCTCAGTGCGTCCCCGGCACTGCCGCAGTGCCCGCGTAAGGTCGCGCGTAAGCGCCCACCGCTTCCGATGTAGCGTGCCGCGCTGGCTACCCGAGTAGGCACAGGTAAGGCCGCTACATCATCTCGCGTTAGACCCGTTTCTTTTCGTCGCCTATACGTTTTATGCGTTAGTATAGATTTCTGTTCGAAGGGCTGTTTTGCTGATGCATGTTACGAGGTCTCGTCATTGGGAGATCCACGAAGTCCAGTTCAAATTTGATCCCTGGGGTCCAGCTCCAGCTCCACATCGCGAAATTTAGCCATACCTATACGACCACCCTTCGGGTGATTAGGAGGTTAGTTGGTGGGGGAGAGACAAGCTGACGACACCTGCGATGGTTGGGATGATCAAGATGCTGGCGATGCGCCCTCGAGTTGGCGACGACACGTGGTGACGATGGTGCGCCGCGGTGTGATCCCAGGATCGATCCCAGTCGATCGACATCATTATCGAGGCACTATTACCGATCGTACTACTGGTCTGATTGTATCGATCCTGTTTTATCGATTTAAATATATCGATCAAAAGCAACAGACCTCACTCTCGCGACCTCACTCCAGCGATCCCGTTATACGGATTGTACGATCGACATCGGTGTTGGTGAAGAACAAATACCCGTCGACTTTACCATGGACCCCACTGGATCGACCTCACTCGTTCGATCTCTCGATCGATTCCATTACCGAGCGCTGCGGCGTCTCTCGGTCGATCTCACCCCCAAACCTCAGATTGTTTCTCGCCGCGAGCGCGTGCGGGTCAAATTCAAACTACCAAAAACGGATTGGCAAGGACGTCAGGTGCGTAGGCGAGGTCGATAGTGAGATCGATCGGGTGGAGTCGATGCTGACATCCAGCGAGGGAGGGGAATAGCGAATTCGGTCGTGACGTCGACAGAGAAAGCACCAGTCCTCCCGATCCTTTTCCATCTATCGTTGCTCCCCTGCTAACCCACGCCCATCCCCCCCTGCCATCCCCCCCCTCCTCCCCCCGATGACCACGGGGACGGCGCGGCTCGGGCCATGCAGGCTTGCGGTGTCGAGCATGTGCGCCACTGCGTCGTCGACACAACCGCCGGCAGTCTCTTCCCTTCTCCCCCTCTTGCTCGGCTGTGGTACCGATAGTGGAAGTCGACGGCGAGACCGACAATGAGATCGATAGTGAGGCCGATAGCGGTGGTGAGTGCACCGCGTAGATGAGCTTGCGCCACATAGATTACACCGCGTGGCTCGCAGGACACAGATGAGCACCTCAGCACTGAGGTGATGGCGCTTACTTCTTCGTCCGCCATGTAGCGTTTGTGCCTAATGGTGGCGACGACGCATATCGATGCAACGATGCGCCCGCAAGCTGGTGGCGACGCATGGCGGCGATGCTAGCGACGGTGGCGGTGGCGATGCAGGATGCGCGTTGCCCGCGCCCGTGAAGGAACGCCTTTCCCCACGTCTACTGGACCACGAGCTGTCAGGAACTGGCGCCGTCAGAGACACGCCTCCTTAACGGAGCTGGCGCTGCCAGAGACTGCTGTCTGAGTCTGGTGCCGCTTGGCGCGCTCGGCCCGCCCGCAGAGAGCGGCGGGGGGCGAGGGCGATAGCCGCGCAGACAGGTGCCGCAGATCGGTGCGACGGTGCGCTGGCAGCGCATGGTGCCGGCAACTGTGCGCATGGGGCCACTGCGGCGCCCGGTCGCCCTGGCGGGCGCACGCGAGCGGCGCGGAGAGGAGACGCCGAACCTTCCGCGCGCGAGCCTCCGACCAGCACTCGCTGTCCGGATCCGTCGCGGATTTGGCAGGCGTAGAATTTTGGGTTCGGGGCCGCTCTGGGAGCCTCTTTGGGGCCCGGCTTGGACGTATTTCTTGGCCAATGTTGGGGCCATTCGGAGGCTCGGGAAGTCGAAAGCCCACCGGAAGAGGAAAGGCGAGAAGCAGTAGCCATTGATTTGTCAAAGCAGTCGGTCGACCTGCTGCTCCGTCAAGGCAGGTGGGATCTGCTTGCACCCCAGTTCCTGTAAAATACTCATTCAAAGTGGTTGCGGGGCGGCCGCGCATACTCAAAATGAGGGGTAGAGTGTGTTTTGTATAGTTTTGTTGACAGGGATGGTGGGGCGGGGGGAGTGCTCATGGGGTCGGCATTATTCCAGGTTGGCTGCCGGCCGGGCGGGGGAGGAGGTGTATATCAATAGGGAACAGTGATGAACCTTTCCCCCGAGCAGGGGAAGGAGGGGTTGTGGCAGGGAACTCCGTTAGGCCACTCAGTCCAGAGAGCTGGTGGGATGAAGATATAGAAGACGTTACAGGATTCAGATTGCTGCGCTTTCGCCTTGTGACTTACGGCGGGCTCGCGTGGTGTCGACGCGGATGCGCCCCAGTGTGCGTGTTCAAGGCTCAACGCCGCGGGTGGCCTAGAATCGGCCAGGACGGTTTGGCAATCGAAAAGCCGCCGATCGTCAAAATGTTGAACGATAGGCTTGCGTGGTGTGCATATGCGCCCGATCGCCGATACGGGCCCGTTCAGGTTCGTCACCGGGGGCGTATCGCCGATCAATCGGCGGTCTGTCGCCGATTCCAGGCCGGCGTGCCCCTCCGGAGCCGCTCCCCACGCCCTTGTCGCTGCCCCTCAAGTCGTGGCTCACCTCTCCCTCCGCCTCCTCTGCCTCCCCCTCGAGGCCCCGAGGTCCGACCCTGTGAACAGACTGCAGCAGCGTGAAGAGCACAACCAGAGCCTGGGACCCCCCCCCTTCTTGCTGCCCCTCTTGACTGCCCCATGCTTTACTGACGGAGAAGAGGGGGGAGGAGGAGGAGGAGGAGGAGGAGGAGGAGGAGGAGGAGGAGGAGGAGGAGGAGGAGGAGGAGGAGGAGGAGGAGGAGGAGGTAGGAGAGGAGGGTGGAGGAGGAGGAGGGGAGCGTGCAGGAGGAGGGGGGGAGGAGGAGGAGGAGGAGGGGAGGAGGGGGAGCAGGAGCGCTGGTCTGCAGAGGTGGAGGAGAGGAGGAGGAGGAGGAGGAGGAGGAGGTGGAGGTGGATGGAGGAGGAGAGGAGGAGGCGGAGGGGTGTGGCGGACGGCGGAGGGCGAGGAGGATGCGGAATGAGGAGGCCGTAGGCGGAGCGGTGGCGGAGGCCAGGAGGGCGGAGGAGGCGGGAGGCAGGAACGGGCGGAGGGCGGAGGCGGAGGCGGAGGCGGAGGCGGGTGGGGTAGGCGGAGGTCGGTGGCGGAGGCGGATGGCGGAGGCTGGAGGCGGAGGCGGAAGGCGGAGGCGGAGGTGGTGGAGGAGGAGGGGAGGAGGTGGAGGACAGGAGGAGGAGGAGGGGAAGGAGGAGGTAGGATGGTGGAGGAGGAGGAGAGCGGTAGGAGGGTGATGGAGGAGAAGAGGGAGGGGGGAGGATGGGAGGAGGATGAGGGAGGAGGAGAGGGAGGGTGGAGCGGGAGGAAGGAGAGGGAAGGAGGTAGAGGGAGATGGAGAGGGAGGAGGAGGAGGGAGTGGAGAGGGAGGAGGGAGAAGGAGGGAGGAGAGGGGGGAGGAGGAGGAGGACGGAGGGAGGAGGGGAGGAGGTGGCAGAGGGAGGTGGAGAGGAGTGGTGGCAGAGGGAGGTGGAGTGGGAGGAAGGAGAGGGGGAGGAGGAGGAGGAGGAGGAGGAGGAGGAGGAGGAGGAGTAGGAGGGGAGGAGGAG
This sequence comes from Prorocentrum cordatum, assembly GCA_963575745.1. NCBI lineage: Eukaryota > Dinophyceae > Prorocentrales > Prorocentraceae > Prorocentrum > Prorocentrum cordatum. Next base: position 82,891 of record CAUYUJ010015593.1, on the reverse strand, counting down.
GAGGAGGAGGAGGAGGAGGAGGGGGAGGAGGGGGTGAGGAGGGGGAGTAGGGAGGAGGAGGAGGAGGAGGAGGAGGAGGAGGAGGAGGAGGAGGAGGAAGAGGAGGAAGAGGAGGAAGAGGAGGAAGAGGAGGAAGAGGAAGAAGAAGAAGAAGAAGACGAAGAAGACGAAGAAGAAGAAGAAGAAGAAGGAGAAGAGGAGGAGGAGGAGGAGGAGGAGGAGGCCCCCTTTTCACTGCCCCACCGAGTGGAGCGCCAGGGTCTGTCGGGGGGCGGCGGCCGTCCTCCGCGCGCCCGCCCGCACGGCCAGGCGCCCCGCGCGCTCCGCCGGCTGCCGGGCGCACCCTGCGCCGCGGCGGCGCGCCGCTCGGTGGGCAGCGGCAGGCGCCTGGCCTCGCTGGTCGCCGCCGCCGTCGCGTCGTGGTCGACGTCGTCGTCGTCGTCGTCGTCGACGTCGTCGTCGTCGTCCTCCTCCTCGTCGACGTCGTCGACGTCGTCGTCGTCGTCCTCGTCCGCGCCACATCCATGGATCGCTAATCCATGCTTGCGCGCCCCCGAAGGAGGGCCCTCGTCGCCACGGCTGCATCTTCTGGCCAGAAATCTCCCCAAGAGTTCTGATGTTCCAACCGACTGTAGCCTGGATTACCTCGAAGAGTTTCGAGCACCAGGAAAGTACCGAAATTGGAGGGTTTTCGAAGCTTGGGCCCTGGGAGACGATACGTGCTCGTTCGACACTGTTTCGACACTTGCTCTGGGTGCTCGAGCTCCTTTCTGGGATGTGGTCCTGGAGTGCGATGGGGGCAGCATGCCCCCACGAGAGAGGTCCGGGGAGTGGCGGTGCGCCTCGGCAGCTTCCTCCCCCTTGAGGCGGGGCGGGTGTGACCCGTGCCCGCCGCTGGGCGCCGTGCCTCGACGCGTTGGCGCCTCCCGGCGGTTGGGGGGGGGGGGGGGGGGGGGGGGGGGAGCTCGGGCTGCGGGAGGTGCGGTCCGCCGTGCGCCGCCCGGCCCGAGGCCCCGAGGCCGGCGCTCGCGCTCGTGCATCCGCCAGCTCTGCGGGAGCCGGCCTCCGAGGACCTCGGGAGGCCAGGGCCTGGGCACAGGTCTGGTGTCTCTTCGACAGGAGGAATATTCAAACATATTTTAAAAATAGTCAGGGGGCGATGTTTTTTTTGAACTTCTTTGGCATTTTTGAATATTCTGGGACTTTTTAAAATTCTTAGTCCAAAAATCTCCCTGTAGGGAGACACGCCTGACTTAAGTCTGGTGGCCTCCAGCCCGCGCCCGCCGCCTTGCCTGGGTTTTGAGCCAGAGACCTATCGGATGCCTGGTGCGGTCCCTCGGAAGCCTCTTGAGGGCCTCCTGGGAGTCTGGTGAGCCCACTGTAGGCCTCGTTTCGTGCACCTTGCAAGCTTCTGGGGGTCTCTTGGGGGCATCTTCGGGTTTTCCAGGGCAATCGTTGCGGGAAAGGCTCCCAATGTCCCTCTCGTGGGCCCCTCTCTGGTTTTTCTCAAGGTTTCGCGTTATTCGGAGGAGTCGGGCCGTCGCGCGTTGCTGGGCATGATGGCGTCTATGTCGGGCTCCTCGTCCGTGCCCTCTGGTTATACCTGTCGGCGCACAGCTGGCAGTCTTGGCCGCTCAACGGATGGCACACAGGCAAGCCGGAGACGAGAACGAGAGCAGAGAGGGGTGGGGAGCAGGGGGAGGTTCGCTCCTCTGACGTTGAGATTTACGTTCCGTGGGCCCCCAGGCCCCCCGACCCCCTCCGCAGGCCTGTTCTTCCCAACGCTCTTGTGATGCCGCGTCCTTGGTTTCCATCCGCGGCCCTCTGCTTCTCGTTCTCCCCCATCATCCTCCTGTGCTCCCCAGACCTCCCGTGTGGTCGAGCCCTGGCTCCGCGCGGCGCGGCTGCGATCCACACGCATGGCGCCACCGCCCCCCTCCTCCTCCTCCTCCTCCTCCTCCTCCTCCTCCTCCTCCTCCTCCTCCTCCTCCTCCTCCTCCTCCTCCTCCGGTCCCCCCTCACGAGGATCGTGGCCCCACAGGCAGCTCCGCCTAATTACGGCCTCGGTGAGCGGCGACGCACGGCGCCACCGCTTCCCGCTCCGGCGGCACACCGCGTCCCGAGGAGTTCCGCCCTCCACCCCACGGGGGCGCGCGGCGGCACCAACGCCCACGGCCTGAGGGCACGCGAGGGCAGCTGCCCACGCTGCGCGCGCCCTTCTGGATGCTGTGCTGGGCAGCCGTGCTGTCTCTCTTGCGCCCTCCGCGCTGCTTCAGAAACGCGCCTTCGTGTGGAGTAGGAGGAGGAGGAGGAGGAGGAGGAGGAGGAGGAGGAGGAGGAGGAGGAGGAGGAGTAGCAGGAGGAGGAGGAGGAGGAGGAGACCCTTACAGGGAGGCGCAGCATTCGAGTTGCTCGAAGCTGCGTAAGGTCGGGTCCTTCGCCAGGCTGACTTGTCTCCGAAATGGGCCTCCAAGGGTCCACTATTCTGTTATGGCTCTGGAGGTCTGGGCCGCAGTCCTGAAAGTCGACCATCTGACCTCTCTCCTAGTTCTTTCCCATACCGCCTTCGAGCTAGCAGTTCGAGGGAGTTGTGCGCCCAAGGACCACGATCTCCATTTCTTTTCCTCCCTCATCTTGGAAAGAGTGGTCTTACTGGAGAACGACTCTGTCTCTGCCTGAGGATGTGAGAGCGCCACGAAGAAACACTGAGGCCGATCAGGCGAGCCGTCCCTTCCCAGGGACGTCTCGCGCATGCCAGAGCGACCTTCGGGTCGCACCTCGGCCTCCAGTGGCCCGCCGTCTGGGACGAACCAGGCACCCCAGGAACGTTCTCGGCGAGGCGCCGCGGCTGGAAGGCACCCTGAGGCGAGAGAGTCCCCACGAGCCGACGAACGCCCCCGATGATTCCCAGGAGCAGCTAGGTCGCTCGTTCCTGCGATCTATCTTCGGGGACCTCGGTGGGCGGTCGTCGATGTGGATATGTTCGGGCCCTGGGGCAGCCATATCTATATGTATATGTATATATATGTGTATATATACATATATACATACATACATACATATATATATATATATATATATATCCATGTCCATGTCCAACTCGTGTCAAGGTCACCCACGATCTCTCCCCCAGGCGGTGGTGATGGATAATCCCCGCCTCGCAGTTCAATCGTCTTCGAGGGGACGGGGCGGAGGCCGAAAACCGTAGTAGAACTGTTTGAGTATTAATATTCCATGTTATTCCGCTGAGTCAGGCTACGCTAATTTCAATACTTGGCTAAATTCGGGCTCATCCGACTTGACGGCCCTTTCATCGGGCTGCAGAGTATGGTCCCGATTTTGCGAGGACCTCCCAGGAGCTGCCCCCGAACATCTTCGCGGGTACGGTCACGAGCGGCGAACATATCCGTATCCGCGCCCTCGCGGTCTGGATTCCAGATCGCGATCCCGCGGATTCGCGGTCGCACGGATATGCTCCGCGCGGGGCATCCGCGAGCAAACTTTCGGTATCCGCGAGGTCGCACGGCCCAGGGGCCCAGCCCGCGGGGCCGCGGAGACGGATGTGTGTTTTCGCCCACGTCGGCGGCACGCCCAGGAAGCGAGGGGGCAGTGGCGGGGCTCCTCAGAAGCCCTCGCACCCTCTGAGAATGCCTGCCCCCCCCTCACTCCCCATCCTGGACTCGCCGCCAACTGAGCCACGAAGGAAGCCGGTACTCGCCTTCACCGACGCTGGCGCGCCAGCGGCCCGCGCACAGTCGTGCGTGAGCGCCTTCTTTTCCGCGCGGTGTGCCGCGCTGGCGGCCCGCGTGAGCTGCCGCGCAGGGTCGCCATGCCATCTCGCGCAAGACCCCTCGCCTTTTCGTTGCCCAAGTTCGCATCTTCGAAGCTGGATGCGTCGGGAAGAAGAGGCGGAGGCCCGCGCAGAGCGGGACTCGCCCAGGGAGTTGCGGCGCCCGCGGCGCGCACCAGTGCAGCACACGAGCGAGCGGCCCTGAGGCCGGGACGGACACCAAAGGGCAGCCCGGCGTTGCCATGCGGGCCCCAACGGCATCGACCTGAGGAGATGGAGCTGCAGTGGAGACCTATGCCAAGAGACACGCTGCGTGCCTCCAGGGTGCCCCGGGTGTCTCGGGTGTCGATGGTTTTGCCATTGAGAGCGCGACGTGCCCACGCCGAAACATCCGTGGACGGCCTGGGGTCTCAGGGTGGGGCTTCTTGTAGAAGGATTCTTGTGGACGGGCCCCTGCTGTGCGGTAAATCCTGTTGTGGGAGCTTGGGCCCATGGCGGTGGCAGTCTGGCGCCCGCGCGCATTTGCGGTCGAAACCGATGAGAGAAGCGCGGCTGGCCTTCCCGAGGGTGCCCCTGCATCCTTGCCGCTCTTCGGCTCCTCCTTGAACACTCTCGGAGGCCAGACCCCGCTCGAAAGACGCTTCGACACGGGCGCCCAGGGGGCTCGCGTCCTTCTCGCGCGTCCTTGCTCTCAACTCTGGCTGCAACATCCCCGCGGGGACGGGGCGGAGGCCGCCCCCCCCCCCCCCCCGCCGATGTAAGGCTGGCGCCCTCTAAGAAGCAGCCTCCTCCTGAGCAGCCGCTCCCCCTCCCCCGCCCCCCCTGTGCGCGCTACCAACTGGCAGCAACTAACGGGGAAACCGAAAGGCACCCATACCACAACTCCCTGGGACCCCTCCTGGGTGCGTTCTGACCAGGGTTGCAACGAGGGCCTCCGAGGAGGGCCCAAACCAGGAAAACGATGCAATGGTAGAGGCCTGGGTACCTTCCCGGAGATCCGACGTCGTGATATTTTCAATGCTGGGTCCCCGGAAGTCTCGACCTCATTCCCCAGGACAGGCTTCTCACGCTGAGCAGGAAAACGATGCGATGGTAGAGGCCTGGGTACCTTCCCGGAGATCCGACGTCGTGATATTTTCAATGCTGGGTCCCCGGAAGTCTCGACCTCATTCCCCAGGACAGGCTTCTCACGCTGAGGCGGTCTTTGGACAGTCCCGGGGCCCGGAGAGGCCCCCCGGGGCCGAAGATGGCGAAAACCTGCCGCCCTTCTTTTTTCGACGACGCGATCCTGTCTGGGGGTGCCTCTTGGCCTCCCCTGCGCGCACCCCTGCGCGACTGTACATGGACATTATATTCGAACCCTGTGGCCCAAGATGCCCCCCATACCCCCCGAAATGAATATTGATGGCGTGGCGACGGGGGGGCCGTGAGTGGACAGAAATATTTTGAACCCCAAAGAACCGTCTTTACTGAGGTCAACATTGATGTCGGGGGCGCGGGGGTGACTTAGACTCTCCCTCGAATGTGTCTAAGGGTTCGAATCTATATTGTCCATCCACTGGGGGGCGGGGCGGAGGCCGCCCCCCCACCGCTGGCCAGGCTGGCGGCGGCCCCGCCGGGGGCGCCCTGGGCCGGCCGCCGCCTCGCGCCGGCGCCCCTTCTCGGCCGCGCGCGGAGCGCGGCCACGGTGACGATGAAGACGCCGGAGTTCGGCGCGGAGACCGCCGCGCAGGGTTCGAAGAAGAGGCGAGCAGTCTCGAATCCAGAATGTTCTTGGGATTCTTTCTGCGAGTCTAGAATGTGTTTGGGATTATGCTTCATGTTTCCTCCAGAATCCGCCCGTAGGAGGACACGCCTGACCTGTGCGCAGGGTCACGGGCAACGATCGGGCGGGTGTTGCCAGAAGTGCCCCTTGCCCGGGGGCGTAGAAGAAACAACGCCACAAGCATAAACTTTTGGCGCTCCTGGCGGATTTCTTGGATCTGCGCTGGGCCCCCCTGGGCGGCGCCTCCATCGCCGCCCCTGGTGCGCTCCGTGCGCAAGGGAGAGGGGCCCAGCGCAAATCCAAGGAATCCTCGCGGAGCGCCCAAAGTTTATGGTTATGGCGTTTTTCCTTCCTCTAGTCAGGGGCAACGATCGGGTGGGAATTGCCAGAAGTGCCCCTGGCCCAAGGTGCCCCCAGGATTTCCAAGGAGGCCCCCGCGGCCTCCTCACGAGGCCCAGAGGGCACCAGGGGCTCCAACACATAGATCGAAAAGCTGAGGGCACCTTGGGCCAGGGGCACCTTCGGCAAAAGAGAACTGCCCTAAAGGGGCCCTCTAGGATCCTCTTTGGGCCCCTGCTGGCTCCAAAGAGGACCCTCGAGGGCCCCTTTAGGGTTTTTTTTCTCCACCCCCCATGGAGGCCACCCCCCATTGCGGCCCGCCCGAGGGTCGGGAGCAACGACAGAGGGAAGGGGGATAGGCTGCGACGGGGGTGCATCGGCCCCCAATCGCCCGCTGATCGCCGATAGGGGCCCGATAGCCCACCTCGTCGGAGAACGTGCGGAATCGCTATCGGGGGGCCTACGTATCGCCAGTGTGGCGACGATGTGTCGCCCATGTCAGGTCGATGGCCACCCGTTGAGCCCCCCTGCCGCTGCCCCTCACTAGGGTCGGGGGCAGCGTTGGTCTCCTCGCCTCCCAGATGGGGTCGGAGCAGATGGGGTCGGAGGATCACGCCGCATGTCGCCGATGCATCGGCGATGCGTCTGGATGTCGTGTGCCCGATCTTCTCCGCGCGGACGTCGCCGCTGCACCGTCGACGTCGCCGATGCATCGCAGACGCATCGGCGATGCGGCGAGATCCTCCGACCCCATCTGCTCGGACCTCAGGCGGCGAGCCGGGGAGGACGTGAGAGGAGAGGCGGGCCTTCTCTGAAGGCGGCGGTCTCCTCGGAAGCCCTAGCGCCTTCTGAGAAGTCCTCCTCCTCCTCGTCCTCCTCGTCCTCCTCCTCCATCCTCCTTCTCCTCCTCCTCCTCCTCCTCCTCCATCCTCCTCCTCCTCCTCCTCCTCCTCCTCTCCTCCTCCTCCTCCTCCTCCTCCTCCTCCTCCATCCTCTCCTCCATCCTCTCCTCCAGTCGTCGTCCTGCATCCTCCTCCTCCTCCTCCGCCTCCTCGTCTTTCTCCGAAGACGGACGGCCTCTCAGAAGGCGCGAAGGTTTCTGAGAAGCCCCGCCGCCTTCTGAGGAGGCCTGCCCCTTCTCATTTCATCCCTGTGGATAAACGGCCGTGACGGGGGGACAACGGGGGGGGATGAGGAGGCCGGCCACGTCACGATTCGCGCCGGCGCCCTCTGGGATTGCTTAGGAGTGTCTAATCCCCACACGGCGCTGGCACCTGGTGACGTGACCAGGGGTGGAGGTTGGGGGGCGGGGCCCGTCACGGGCGCTATCGCGAGTGACCCAAAACAACGGGCTCCAGGGGTAACGTTTAGGAGCAACGTCGGGGGGGCAGTGGCAAACTTCGAGGGGGTCGAACTTCGAGCTGCTCGGTTCTCGCACGTCGTCGGCGGTTTTCAGCTTCGGGGTACCGTCCAGCAATTGCGCCTCGCCGAGAGTGTTCTGGGGGCGCCTGGATCGTCCCGAACGGCCGCCGTAGAGTTGAATCGGGCATGTCCCTCTACAGGGGGAGTATTCGAAAACAGTCAGAAAATAGTCCGGGCACGATTTTTCTATTATTTTCAACCATATTGAAATATTTTTGACAACTTTTTCATTTTTCGTCCAAAATCCCCCTGTAGGAGGACACGCCCGACCTAACGCCGTCGAGCCGAGTTGGATGGCGCGGAAACCAGCAGCAACGCTGGGGAGGGGGGGCAGGCCCAGGGGGAGTGCGCCTCGCCGACCCGCGATCGCCCATTGATCGCCGCCAGGGGGCCACACGGCCCCCCCCCGCCCAGGAACCTGCGGACTCGCCTTCGTTACGTCGGGCCTGTCCCTCTACCCACCACCCACCAAACCACCCCAACCCAACCCGAAGGCTCAGATTTACCCTCGATTTCCAGTGGGGGGGGTCGGGAAACATCGAAAAAACACATGTGGAACCCTTACCCCCCCAACCCGAAATTCGGGTCTTCGGGTTGGGTTGGGGTGGTCTGGTAGGTAGTCATCTACAGTCGGCCCGGATTAGTAGGTCGACCCTGCCAAGTCAAGGGTACCCTTGTGTCCTGCGCCTCGCGGCCCATGCCTTCTCGCATTCCTATGGCAGTGTGGCCCCCGGAAGGGCCTCGTGTCCTCTCGCGTGTCTTCTCCAATCAAGTCCGACTGTACAGGAGAAAGATTCCAGAATGGTCAAACAAACATCGGATGGGGAAGATGTGTCGATTGTTGTTCGAGTATTTGTGAGTATTGTTAGGGTTTCTTGTCTCAGTTGTCCGTCCCAACTCCGGCTGTAGCGCGAGGGGGCCACGTAGACGTTCCCGCCCAGGAAGAAGCGCGAGCGGGAGACCTGCCGCCGATCTATCGGCCGTGTGTCGCCGGTTCCAGCTCGATATCTCCTCCCCTTGAGCTGGTCCTCTCGGGGGCAACGATCGCGGGGGATAGGCATAGGGGGGGATGCATCGACCCCCCCAATCGCCCATTGATCGCCGATAGGTGTCCGATAGCCCCAGCCTCCCCGGGAACGTGCGGATTCACTATCGGAGGCCTATCGCCGATGCATCGGCAATGTATCGCCGGTTCCAGGTCGATGTTCCCCCCCCCTCCTATCCCTATCCCCCCTATCGTTGCCCCTCATCCTCCCCCATCGTTGCCCCTCACAGGAGGGGCCGCGGCTCTCGGGGATGGAAGTTTTGTTCGGTAGCAAGTCATGGGAGCCTTGTACACCCTCGTCGCTCCGTCGCACAAGCGCACCAGCGTCGACTGGCGTCTGGGAATCGATGAGTCAGCGCCCACTCGGCGTCGACTGGCGTCGATCCCAACCAAGAAGGGGCCCCCTTGAGTTGCCGCAGAGGGTCACCACCCACCAAACCACCCCAACCCAAAGCCCGAACGCCCCGATTTGCTCTACATTTTCGGTGGGAGGGGGGGGCGCGGAACATGGAAACAACACACACGAAGCCCGTACCCCCACCAACCTGGCATTCGGGTGAAGTTTTCGGGTATTCGGGTTGGGTTGGGGTGGCCTGGTAGGTAGTCGGAGAGGGTTCGTGTGGAGCAGAGCCAGGCTTGATAGGCCTGTTTTCCACCACCACCACCATAAGCTGGAGAGGGAGAGGGTCCTCCTCCTCCTCCTCCTCCTCCCTCGTCGTCCTCCTCCCTCTTCGTCCTCCTCCTTCACCTCCTCCCCCCCTCCAGCTTTATGGTTGTGGTGGTGGTGGTGGTGGAAAAAGCCAGGCTCGTGCCGTGTCGGCGCGCGGCGGCTCCACCTGGCGCGGGCGTGCGAGGCCGAGCGCCGCCCGAGGCCCCGGGGGTCCGTCGGCCGAGGGCTCGGCGAGCGACTCTCTGCGCCGGCGGGGAGAGCCGCGGAGGTGCCTCGGGGGCGAAGGTGGCGAGAGGGTGGCCTCGAGGGTCGGTGGTGTTCCAACATACGTTGGCCTGGATCACCAAAGAGAATGTCGTGCACCAGGAAAGTACCGTATGATGGGGACAGCATAATTCGAGGGGTGCTCTGCGTCTCGTCGTGTGGGGGTGCCCCTGTCTGACGTCGAAGAAGAAACAGCGCCAGACATACACTTTTGGCGCTCCGCGCGGGTTTCTTGGATCCGCGCTTGGGTCCCCCGCGGCGGCGCCTCCATCGCCGCCCCTGGCGCGCCCCGCGCGCCAGGGAGGGGGATCCAGCGCAGATCCAAGAAATCCGCGCGGAGTGCCCAAAGTTCATGTTTATGGCGTTGTTTCCTTCTTCTATTCGAGGGGTACTCTGCGTCTCGTCGTTTGGGGGGTGCCCCCGACCGACGGGAGTCAGCCTGGCCTCGTCGGCGTGCCGCGAGGGGATGTCCGGGCGCGCTCGTCGCGCGGGCGTTGCGGTAATTATCAGGAGTGTTCGCGGTTCGGTCGTCTGGGCCGCGTCGCGGTCGGGTGCGTTCGGTCGGTTCGCTTCGGTCGGTTATTTTGTCAGTTGCCGCGTCGCTGCGCCTTTCTGGGTTGCCGGGAGGCCGCCGGTTTCGGTCGGTTTCGGTTTCGCTGTCGGTTCGGTCGGGTTTCGGTGTTGTTGTCGCCGTGCACGGCCTCGAGTGAGCGCCACGGAGTCCAGCGTGGTGACAGCCCGCAGGAGCGGCCGAGGCTCGAGGACCGAGGCTGTTGCAGGGCAGCCGAGGTCGGAGCGTGATCTGTCGCCGGAGGGGCCCTGGCTGTGGGCCCACAGTCGGGTGCTGCTGGGAGCGCCCCCGGCCCAGGGTGCCCCCAGCTTCTCGCTCCATGTTGGAGCCCCTGGCGCCCTCTGGGCCTCGATGGCCTCGTGGGGGGGGGCCCTGGAGGCCGTCTGGGCCACCCCGAGAATCCTGGGGTTGCCTGGGGCCAGGGGTACTTCTAGCAGCACCCGAAACACGGGTCCCCCGATCCCAGAACGCGAAGCGGTAGAAGCTGCTCGTGCGCCCGGGTTTGACCACCCCGCGCCCCCTTCAAGCCGCGCACCAAAGGTCATTCTTGCCTAGGGTTCAGTCGGACACGTCCCTCTACAGGAGGATTAATCAAAAATAGTCAAAAAATAGTATGATAACGATTTTTCGGCTATGTTTGACTATGTTTGAGTTTTGTTTTGGCTATTGCGAAGGCCTTACGGCCGTTGCCGCCGACCCTGAGAGCGGCGAAGATGAAAACGAGGGGGGGGCAGGGTGGAAGGGGTGGAGGAGAGAGGAGGAGGGGGGAGAAGGATGGAGAGGAGGAGAAGGAGACAGAGGAGAGCAGGAGGAGGGGGAGCAGAGGGGGGGGGAGGAGGAGGAGGAGGAGGAGGAGGAGGGAGGAGGAGGAGGGAGGAGGAGGAGGAGAGGACGAGGAGGAGGCCAGAGGCTTTCTTGGGACAGCCTGTGGCTCTCCTGAGGCCGTCTTGGGCCGTCCAGGGCTCCTCTTGCGCCGTCTCGAGGCACTCTTGGAGGCCTCCTGGGCAATTGGGGCTCTCCTGGGCTGTCTTGGGGCAGTTTGGGGGCCCCTCGGGAGCCTCTTGGGGCCTCTTGTGGCTTCTTCGGGGCCTCTTGGGGGCCTCTTGGGGCTGAGAGCTCGACATGTCCGTTCGGGTCCCCCATCTGGGCACTCTCCTGGAGCCGTCTTGGGGGCCTCTTGAGCCGTCTTGGAGGCGTCTTGGGCAGTCTTGGCGCCCTCTTCGGCCGTTCGGGGATCCTCTTGGGGGCCTCTTGGGCCGTCTCGGGGCGATCTTGGGGGCATCTTGGGCCGTCTTGGCGCGTCGGGAGATGGAACGCCAACATCTTTCCAAAACGTATGGGAAATCCATGAGTTTTGTCTCTTGGGGCTCTCGTGAGGAAGCTCCTGGAGGCCTCTTAGAGGCGCTTTGCAGGCCTCTTGGGCCGTCTGGAGGCCGTCAAGGCGTCTTGGACAGATCGTTCGGCGATTCGGGGTTCTCTTGGACTGTCTTTGGGGCCTCTTGGGGCACTCTTGGCCCGTCTTGGGGCTTTTTTGGGGCTCCGGGACTCCCAGGGGGGGCGTGGCTATGTTTGACTCTGTTTGAGTGTTGTTTTGGCTATTTATTTTTTTTCGTCCAACATCCGCCTGTAGGAGGACATGCCCTATGCCTAGGGCCACTCTCGCGTACCTAGGCCTCCCAAACGGGGCCGCAGCAGCCTGGGTCGGAGGAGCGCGCCACACCGCCGACGCATCGGCGATGCGCCGCGATGCTTCGACTGGAAGGGGAGGGGATGATGAATGGAAGGGCGATGAGGCAGCCGGTAAGAGTTAGGAGACCTTGGCATGCCCGATAATGGAGGATATGACGAGTACGGGTCTCGTGTCGAAGTCTCATGCGGAATCCATGGTCCGTCCTTCACGGCGTAGCACAGCACACCGCACAGCTAGGCCCAGCGTAGCATTGAAAAGCATGCCATGGAGCGCCGACGCGTCGCAATGAACTCTGACCCGATTGCGTGGATCCCTCGAGCTTCGGTCTCAGCATTTGTTTCTAAAATTGTACCTCTGGGTGCCGTTCTTCGGGCTCCCTAGGCCATCAGGACAAATTATCCAGGGCGGACAGAGCCTGTCCGAGTGATGGGGTTTGGTCGGGGAGATTTTTTAGGGATCGCGCATCGAGCCGGTCGCGACGTCGGAGGTCGGGGGGTGTTCCAGTTTTCGGCGTGAGCGCGCGGGGAGGTGCGAGCAGGAGGCGAGTCGGCGCACGAGGCGCGGCAGAGTTGGTGCTGGCTCCTTTGCTGACGTAGCCGTGTGCGCGTCAGCCAGCTGAAGTCCATGTCCGGAGACAACTTGTTACCCCCTGGCGAGCGTGGGGCGTGATCGGGGAGGGAGGGGCGATGGGGCCGGTCACGTCACGACTCGCGCTGGCGCCGTCTTGGAATGGCAAGTTCCCACACGGCGCCAGCACGAGTCGTGCCATGGCCAAGGGGAGGAGTGGGGGCGGGGACGGTCAAGGGCGTCACCGCGAACGATGCAAGGATGGGTTCCTGTCGTCGAGAGCAGGGGGCGAGCGAGTGCAGGAGGCATGAGGAGCTGAACGAAAGCTGGCGCCGGCTGCCACCTCGTGGCCGGTGTTCTGCATAGTGGAGTCCCCTTCCCTTCAGTGGGGATGTTTTGATCGGCCTTTTGGGGAACGCGCTGGTTTCGGCGAGAATGGAGGGACGGGGGGAGGGGGACATGGGTGAAAGAGTTCTCACGCTGGAGGGCAGACAGTCCGATTGTATCCCCAGGAGAGCATCACGGAGGGCACCCTGATGGAGTGGCAGAAGAGTGTGGGCGATTTCTGTGCCAAGGTACGCTGCTCTGATTGTTGCTCTTGCTTCCTAGCCCGTCTCTGGCTTTGACGACTCAGTCGGGCCAACAATTGCCAAGCAGATTGTCGTTCTTGTTTCCCAGCAGCCAGCCCGCTGTCGCATCCCTTGTGCTGGAGGGCAGTCGTGCATTGGGTGAGGATTCGTTTCAGGCCACAGCCACGCTACCTCCCATTTCCTTCTGAGGTCCAGAGAAACGCTGGTGGACTTAGCACCTGGGCAGATGTTAGCAGTGTTCGAGGTCTTCGTGACGAGGAGGGCAGTCCAAGCGATAGAGAGCAAACGTATGCATGCCTCTTGGCAGCTTCTGAGTCTCTCTCTCTCTCTCTCGCTCTCTCCCCCCCGCATTTCTCTTTTTTCTTTTTTTTTTTGATTTTTTTTTCTCTCTCTCTCTCTCTCTTTATAACTCTCTCTCCCTCTCCCTCTCTCGTTCTCTCTCCCTCCCTCCTTCCCTCCCTCCCTCCCTGCCTGTTTCTCTATATCTAATTATTTGTGTTTTTTTGTGTTTCTCTCTCTCTCTCTATCTCTTTTGTTTCCCCGCATGTTTCGTGGGGTTATGGTTTTTCTCCCCTGCCGCGTCGCACCCGCGTCTCCTCCCTCACACTTCCCTCCTTCCTCCTTCCTGTCCTCCTCCACGGCACAGCTCACAGCACAGCTCAGCACAGCTCAGCACACCACGTGCACGGTGTGTGGCGACAGCATAGGGGGTGCGCAGGGGGTGGTCCCCGAACGCGGCGTCTATGCGAGCCATGGCGCAGGGCTCGGCAGGCTGGGCAGTTTCTCAACACCATAGGGGGTGCGCAGGGTGTGGTCCCCGAGCGCGGCGTCTATGCGGGCCATGGCGCAGGGCATAGCAGACGTGGCACTTTCTCGACACCATAGGGTGTGCGCAGAGGGTGGTCCCCGAGCGCGGCGTGTATGCGGGTCATGGCGCAGGGAATAGCAGGCGTGGCACTTTCTCGACACCATAGGGGGTGCGCAGGGGGTGGTCCCCGAGCGCGGCGTGTATGCGGGCCATGGCGCAGGGCCTAGCAGGCGTGGCACTTTCTCGATACCATAGGGGGTGCGCATGTTGTTGTTGTGTTTGTGTGTGTGGTGTTTTTGTGTGTTGTGTGTGTGTGTGTGTGTGTGTGGTGTGTGTGTGTGTGTGTGTGTGTGTGTGTGTGTGTGTGTGTGTGTGCGTGCGTGTGTGTGTGTGTGTGTGTGTGTGTGTGTGTGTGTGTGTTTGTGTGTGTGTGTGTGTGTGTGTGTGTGTGTGTGTGTGTGTGTGTGTGTGTGTGTGTGTGTGTGTGTGTGTGTGTGTGTGGGGGGGCCTCGCCCAACCCACGCGGCTTACTCGTCATCTCAGTTAATCCGAGGGTATTGTTGTTGCCCCCCCAGCAGGGGTGAAATATTTCCAGCCGCGGGTGTCACTTCAATTGGCAAGTGGCCATATACATAATTACAAATGGAATGTAGTTTTATTTGTATCGTAGTATTGATTATCTGCTTTTCTTTCTCGTTCTTTATGTTTCTCTTTCTCGCTTCGAGGTGCTGTCTCTCTTTCGGTCTCTGTATATACCTCCCAGGGCGACATTATCGCAGTCATTGAGACTGACAAGGTCAGTGTGGAGTTGAAGGCCGAGGAGAATGGCGTCCTGAAGGAAGGGTGCAGGGGGGGGGTGAAGGAAATGAAGGCCGAGGAAACTGGCGTCCTGCAGGGACGGTTGGGAGGCGGGGAAGAGGATTCGGATGGGTTTTACAAGTGCGAAAAGCAGAGCTAGGATTCGCATCTGAACGTGATGTCCGCTGCAGGAGACGATCACTACGGGTGACAAGCGCGCGGACCGACTTCGTGGCGCGAGCGCAGCGTACTCTAACTTCGGTGCTGCTGGTGCAACAGGTCGGAAGCACAATCCAGGCGGGGAGCAAGCGTATACACCAGGAGGGGGAACAACACAGTCACAATTAATCGTCTACTCCCAGGAAAATATGGGAAGTGGAGGGGACCCAGAAAATATTGGAAAATACGGGGAATCCTGGGATTTGTGTGTATTTATTTGTGTGCCCCTGGGCTCCTTTTATGGGACTGTGGCGCTCTCCTCCCGGCCGGAGTGCCCCTAAGCTGTTGGTTGCCCTCTCTCCTTGGCCCCTCGGCCTGTCCCTCTTGTCTGTCCCCTCTGCTTCTTCCACCAGTGGAGGCCCATGGCAAGAAACACCCTGCCTGGCCTCCCGGGTGCCCTTTGGCTTCTTGGGTTTCGACGGTTCTTCTACAGTCGGCCCTGATTAGTAGGTCGACCCTGCCCAATCAAAGGTACCCTTGCGTCCTGTGTCTCGCGGCCCATGCCTCCGACATTCCTGTGGCAATGCGGCTCTCGAAAGGGTCTTGTGCCCTCTCGCGTTTTCTGTCCAAGCAAGTCCGGCTCTACGGGCAGCGTGACGCTCCCACACCGGGAACGCGTGATGGACGTCCTGGGGTCTCGGGACTGGGCTTCTGAGGAAGGCTCCTTGTGGGCTGGCCTCCGCTATGCCTGTCCTCCTGCTGTGTGTGGGCCTCCTCCGTTGGTACCAGAGACTTCGGCGGATGCCCGACCACCATTCCGGTGATATTTGTGAATAGAACCCGTGTAATACCCTCATATATACTCCTTATCCTCACCTCTCCTGCGCCTGGCCGTTTGGGCTCAGGTATTGGGACAGATCGATCAGACCTTTGATCGTGCAGGAGGGAAAGACATCCATCTATCCCTCCTTCCCTCTACCAGCGGATCAGGGGTTCTGTACCCTTGTACTTCAACCCCATACACAGGTTATCAGCCCTTTAAAGCTCACCTTTCACCGAACCGCACGTTGCGACCTCGCACGCGGTCTCGATGGAGCCCCTGCGGCGCATGCGCCGCAAGGGGTCCATCGGGGCCTCGCGTCCGAGCTCTCCGACGGCACGACGGCTCGGTGACGAGTTGGAGAGCCTCAGTGCGGACTGTGTTGGTGTTCCAGATACCCCCCCCAGCTCCGACGGACCCGAGGCGCGGCTAGCTGCTGAGCTTCACCGCAGCGCCGCCCGCGGGGGGACAGGAGCAGGAGTAGGAACAGGAAGGAAGGAGTTTCACACGCCTACCTTCGATCCTCCATCCCCTCCCCCGTCGGAAACAATCCCAACCGCGTCAGGCGAAAGCCTCACTGGTCATGACACTCCAGGGCGCTTTCGCGCTAACCGCCGATGGACCTCAGGTGCTGGTAGCCCCAGCCATGCGACCGTCCCCGCGGCGGAGCACGTAGCCTCCTTCGAGGAACTCAGTAGACCAGTGGCGGCGCAGCCGCAGACGCAGCACCCAAAGGTATCATCGGACGAGACACCACGCACACATGGTCCGAGTCGCAGCTCGTCCGCACGCAATCGCCGTGGAGCCCCAGGCCCATACGGCGAGAGTAGGTCGAGCCCGCGCACTGCCTCTCAGAGGCCATGCACTCCCCGTGACAGGGGACACAGGGAAGCTGACGCTCCCCACCTCTCCATTTCAGACGACCAGCTGGCGGAAACGTCCGCCGCAGGTGAAATAGCTGAGCTCAGAGACCAGGTTGAAACCTTCGTGTCCAGGCAATACTCTGGACTACTGCAGAGCGTTCAGGCGAACGCCGCCGATACTCCAGCCATGCGCCACGATCTGGACGGCGCCTTAGGGATCATTGATTCCAGGATCGCTGAAGATCGACGCATCATAGGTGAACTGCAGCACCAGGTTGATCGTGAGGTGCCCCACTCAGGTGAACGAACGGCGATGGTCGAGAACCTGCGCAACTACCTCGCGCAGATGGAGCAACAGCTTGTGCTCGTACGCGACACAGGCGTTTCAGCAGTCAGGATTTTACCTGATGAGATCCACGACCAGCTCCGCAACCGACCAACACCAGCCGAGGCCACCGACCTTGGCGACGTTCAGTCTCAGATCAGTGATCTTCGATCTTATCTAGACCACACTACGGCGACGCTTCGCAACGAAGCACGCGCCAACTCGTCGAACCTGATCGACATGTTGCAGCGTACTGAGAGAGTCATCACTCAAAGGCTTGATGCGACCAACGCTGTCGTGCAGCCACTCGCTAACCGGATCTCTGACATCGAGCAGCGTTTTCCTGGTATGCAGGACGCCCTGGCAGAGTTGCGTGTCGGACGAGCCCAGACTGGCCAGCTGGATTCTCCTCCCACGGTTTACGATTTCGCCCGCCTCACTGACAGGTTGCAGGAGGTTGAGAAGGCGGCGGGTCACGCGCAGTTGGAGCTCTCCCAGGTTATTCGTGAAAGAGATACTGAGAAGGTACGCGTAGAGGGCCACCTCGCACGTCTGGAAAGCGAGCTGGAGGCGCAAAGCGCCCGTCTCCGAGCACGCGAGCAAAGACTTGATCGGCATTCACAACGTCCTCGGGATACTGATGAGTATACACGCCAAAAGGTGGCACAAATACACGAAGACATGACGAGCTGGACGAATCAGCTGATCGACCACACCAACGACACCAATCTCCACCTTCGACCTGCAACCGACCTGCACAGGCCGACGGCAGCGTCCGCCGAAGCAACACATGCTTCTGCAGGACAACAACGACGTACGTCACCGGGAGCAGCCTCCGCGGCAGCTTCTGCACAGACACGCCATGTGTCTCCTGTGCGCACAGAACCAACTACTGACGGTGCACTACCTACTACTGCGGTTTCGGTCCATACTACAACTCCTATCAAGGAGTCAGACACCGTCCGAGTCCCTGTCTTGCCTGAGATCACGCAGCTGCTCGAGTGGCAGCAAAAAGTACGGAAGAACTTCGGGGCCGCCTCAGGGCGACCATCCAAAGCGTACGCCTTCCTGCGCGTGGCTGAACAGCCCGAATGTACATTCGAGGACTTACAAGACAGTGGAGACTTGGAGAGCATCGATTGCAAACTCGCTACCGCTCTGAGCGACATCTTATCCTCGGACTTACGCTACCAAATCAGGCTCATCGAAACTAGAGAGCACAAAGCAGGACGCATGCTCAAAGGACGCCAGATTTACTGGCACATCCTACAGTCCTACAAAGTGATAGAGGTTGACGATGACCTGCACGATTTCGAGCGCTTTCAAGAACTGAGGATGAGAGATGACGATTTGCAACGTTGTATTACTGACTGGGACGCTTTACTCTTGGAGTGCCGAGAAGCACCCGATCCAAAGATCTTGGAATCGCTGTTTCGTACACAGATTCGGAGACATGTATGGATGAAACAAGACATGTACGAATACCAGCGACTCGTACCTATGATTGGCTCCGACAGCGTGTCCTGGACATACTGGAGCTTAAACAATTGGAGAAGAATCAAAATAAGTTACGGTACGAACATGAGACACGTTCCCAAGTCAACGCGCGCGCTGCCTGGAAGAAAGGGAATTGTCGCAATGGTGAACGGTGCAAGGCTTTGCATACATATTCCAGGGATTGGAAGAACAACAAATCTTCCAGAACATCGACGGCTGGTGGCAACTCCCGCCGTAGTATGTCCACTCCTGCGAATCAAAAGAGGCCAGCATCGAAACCATGTTGCTTCGATTTCGCCAAGCGCAACACATGTGCCAGAGGCGACAAGTGCAACTTTCCACACGTCGCACAGTGTAAAGATTTCGCACATAATAAGTGCCCAAGAGGCGATCAATGCACATACGCTCATCTTACACCTGGTGCGAAGACTCCCGAGCGAAGCCCGAGTCGACCACGGACCTCCAGTCAGGATAGCCGCGGCCGATCACCATCCCGCGGATCAGGAAGCCAACGTTCTTCACAACGCGGGGGGTCCCGCTACGCAAACGACTCACGCCATGGACGTGACAACCGACGCCAATGCGACCGATCTCGTTCAACATCCAGGAGGTCCCCAGACTCCCGCAGTCAATCGAGAAGTCGATGCGACAGATCTTCGAGATCTACCTCCCGAGGGCGAGACAATCGCGGCGGCGGACGCGGTAGTCCACGCGGCCGTGATAGATCATATGGCAGTGACAAAGGACGTGGCAGACGTTCCCCGAGCCACGGTTCGCCCCGTGGCTCACCCCACGCTAGAGCACGTTCTCCTGCCAACTTTCGACGTTCACGCCGTTCCGACCGCAGTTACGTCATCCGTGACAAGACCCTCATGGCCAACACTAAGGCCACAGCGACATTTACCAAAACACGTCGTCGGATACGCTTCGACATACGTAACGTGGAATACTATTTACATACCGTATCTGGCAGAGCCAGATTGGATAAATGGAAGGAGATGCCGAACGAGGGTGACATCGTCAATGTACAAGACCCGTTACCACAACGATGGTGGGATCAAAGTGCGGACGCCCTACGAGAATGTCAAAAAGAGGCACAGCTATGGTACTCTGACCTATATGACTACCGACACAATAAAGAGTCGGTGGCCACACCAACTGCGTTCCGAGAATATGACGACACTGTTAAGCAGTCATCAAAGACAGCCCAGACGAAGACAACGCCAATTCAAGTCGACCCACCACGCTCGACTGCTGCATTGACACGATCTTGGGTTCTCGACAGTGGTTCTGCTCATCATATTCAGGGAAAACATGAACTGACGCAGACCGAATCGGATCGCATATCTATTCGCGAAGAGCATATTCTGGAAACCGCCAATGGTGATCGTACTGTCAACGAGCACTACGACATACGGCTACCCGAGGTTGGCTTACACAGTTCAGCCCTTGCCTTGCCAGACTGTCCATCTTTACTACCAGTTGGGAAATTGATCGAGGTTGATGGCTTCCGGCAGCTCTGGGATCCTGAGCTGGGCTACTTGCTTCAGGACCCGGGGGGCCAATGGTATAAGATTCCAGTCAACAATAGAGTTCCAGAATTACGACTCGACGACTTGACACTGATACCACCACCACGTTTATGCACTTCGTCAGCACCCCGACGTCGTCAGCGCAAGCGTTCATCCGCCCGCTGCAACGACATCTGTTGGTGCTGCAAAACTACAGAGCAGTCAACCACTGCAGACGAGCTACGGCCCCACATAGGGACCTGCCCCAAGAGACCACATGTCGGAGAGGGAGGAGGAGCACGGACCACCACGGTCGAAGAACCTCCCGACACAAACACAGACGAGCCTGACGTGGACACACCCACCGACTCGCCCACGTCTCAGACGCAGTGTTCTCCTCCACAATGCGGGGGGCTAGTAGATACAGCTCAAGCAAATGACGACATGCCGACAGAGACGCCCACGCGAATGCATCACGACAATGATCGAGTTCTCCCCAACAGACAGAAGAAACCGATCGACCCGATGCATTACATGACTCACAGCCCAAAACACCCTGACTGTGAGATCTGTTCTCGTACGATGGCGCAGAGTGCCCCGTGTAGACGACAGCACAAACCACACCCGCCGGCAGACCCCACCGACGAGGATAACGCATGCGAGGCTTTTGTCCCGAAGAAGTTTGGTGAGGCTTTAACTGCCGACCATGTCGTCCTGGCCAAAGACGATGCCGCCGACAAACACGGCGACAAGTATGCACATGTTGTCCTAGACAGATACACCGGCATCTTCATGGCCTACCCAGCACTACACAAAGACGCAGCTACCACAAAGGCATCCTTTCAACAGTTCATCGCCGCGAACGATGAGGTGAAGCATATCTATAAGACAAATCTGGAGAGCTTCAGCAAGCTTGCCGCCAACTGGGATGGAGACACGACACGAGTACGCCACATCGTCCGCAAACGAATGGATTGATTGAGCGCGTCGTCAAAATTGTCATTCTCGGTGCGAGAGCTGTGTTACATATGTCTGGTCTGGGACACGAATGGTGGAAAGAGGCCATGCAAGCCTTTTGCTGTGGGCACAATTTTGTGCATACATCCACGGGCGTGGCTGCCCTCAATGAGGAGCATGCAGATAAGACAGCTCATGAAATACACTTTGGTGAAAGCTTTCCCGGGCACTGCATGCCATTCGGTGCTCGAATCTTCTGGAAATGCCTCAACCCCGAGATTAACAATGAGACTGCAAAGGGTTATTCATGGGTTACCACTTACTCGGGAAGGGTTATTCATGGGTTACCATGGGTTAAATCATGCTCGGGAAGGGTTATTAAATACTCGGGAAGGGTTATTAAATCATGCTGGGTAAATAGACGACAAGATTAAATACTCGGGAATGGTTATTCATGGGTTACCACTTACATTCTGGTGGACGATGGTCAGGTGACTATCTTGTTTTGGATACGGCTACATACGCCAAGAATCCTGATGGTGAAATGTGCCACGTGCACAGAATCAAAGACATCATCATCCCTGATGGCAAGTTCACCTACCCAGTGAAAGAAGGTACTCTACGACATCATAACCCTGAGGCACACGACGAGGTCAAGGCATCCGCTTCTCGCCCCTTGGGTGATAAGCCAATGCCCGACCCTCCACTTTCCTATCCTACGGAATGGGATGAACCATCTATGCTGACAACGGACGACAACGCCGCTGATATCCAAACATCGGCCTCTGAAGTTGCTGCACCAGCGCCGGAGCCCGACTACTGGGAACAGCGCGGATATTGCGTCATCAGACATATTCGTACCCCACGCAAGAAACTGTTCATCCCGACGGACGACGTCATGAACATACCTGTACCTGTTGATCAACTCGATGTGACACGAGATTTCAAGACAACTTCTTCTTTTGAAGGAGAAAGTGACTTTCGAGATGTTTGGGATGGTGTTAGCGCCAACGACCACAGGGAGTTAAGCGAGCCATGGACAGGCACGATTCAATTGTATGAGCTTCCAAAAATGACGCCAGACGGCAAAATGGTGGTTCGCGGACGCGAGACACGTATACAGACGACTACACGTCCTGATCACATTCTTCCCGAGCATTGGAAAACGCTCTCTCGTGGACAACAAAGGAAGGAAATCGACTACGCCAACGACATTGAACGAGCTCGTGAGATGTGTGACCGAGCTGCACTACGAGTGTGGACAAGACAGGACAAACAGGTCAACAATTTCCGTGCCACTGCATCCGGCGGACCCACATGGAATACTGTGGAACGACGGATTACATACGACACTGACAATGGCGCCGTCATCCGTGATGAAAATGTCAAAGGCGTGACAAATAAAGAAATACTGTATGCCAAATTACCTGGTGGGCCACGTGACATTACTACGGTACTGTACTACCGCCAATCACCACAACAGCACGATGGAGAAGAACGTGCTTTGGTACTTGTGGATAGTGAAGGAACCGACTTTGGGGCCATGAACCCGCTCATACGCCAGTTCACCCAGTCGGTAGCAATGCCAACTATGCCACGTGAGACCACCTACAGACTGGCACACAGGGATAAAATCCCGGATTCCTCATGGTCACGCCCGGCACTAGTTACCAGAAACCTGAGTAAGAAAGAAGTTGCCGCATAACCACGTGCACAAGAAGCCCTACGAAAAGAATACGAGAGATTGGAAAAGAAACAAACGTGGATGTTGGAGATTGTTGCAGAAAAAGCTGATATTGAGTCACAAGCTATCCGCACTGGGACGAAAGTTCATTTCTTCCATATCTTAGAGCTATCTTCAGTCAAACACGAGGAACTTCCACCTGATCTACGTAAATTCAAAGGCAGAGTGGTGGTTCAGGGCAATACAGGCAAAGATGAAACTGGCTTGGCCGCAATATTCGCCGACGCCGCTTCCAGTGCTTCACGCATTGAGGCTTCCAAACTTTGCGATGCTACTGCGTTATTGCCACAATATGCGGGAGAACAAAGTGATGCACCTGGAGCCTACACACAGGCGTTATTATACGGCGACGGACGAATCGATCCAGTTGATACTTGGATTACCATCCCTAAGTGGCGACAACCGACATCCTGGTCAAAATACAAAAATCCAGTATGCAGATTGCGATTGGCTCTATACGGACACCCTCTCGCAGGTGTCTTTTGGGAACGAAAATGCCGTACGTGCTTAGAAAGCGTTGGTTTCGAGCCTATTTCAGGATGGGAATGTGTTTGGAGACACAACAAACTGGGACTGATACTTTCAGTATATGTGGACGACTTTAAATTAGCCGGCCCAGCTCGCAATCTACAGGCTGGCTGGGATTATATCCGCAAAAGCGGTATTGTCTTGGATCCACCTACTCCATACTCACAATATCTTGGTTGTGGACAACAAGCATATGATGTACCGCAGACCATCTTCGACAAAATAATGTCTACCATACGACCTATGTTGCCCGTGCACAATGAGAAAGATTACAATACGGCCAAACAGGTTCGTGGAATTCGACATGATATGCTTGGTTTTACCGATCAGTGCATTGAGCGATACCTGGAATGCGCCTCCAAGCGCGTCCAGGGACCAGGGTCACGTCGGAAACGAACCGACTCGCCGAGGACTTCGCGATCCAAATCGCCTGCATCCTCGAGGTCGGTCGCCAGACCCACTAGTGTGCTCAATGCACGGCCACGATCATCCAGCCCAGCAAAATCGGTCGACACGACATCTACCACGACAGATCCCATACCCGTCACATACGATGACCTACCTGACGCCGAAACTCCTGGCATCGAGGACACTTCCTTCACTGATTCCGACTATTCCGACGAGGGCATCCTTGGCCAGGACGCGGCGAGTGTACTAATGAAGATCCTATACCTGGCACGTTGTTGTCGTTTCGATCTTTTACATCCAGTATGTATGTTGGCCAGAGAGATTACCAAATGGAATGCTACGTGTGATAAACGTCTACATCGGTTGATATGCTACATCAAAACGACGCGCGCACATTGTTTGCACGGATGGATAGGTGATTCGTCAGACAAGTTACCCATCATGCTCTTCACTGACGCCTCGTTCGCTGATTGCATTACATCATCCAAATCCACTACCGGCGTTTTCGCCACGCTTGTTGGACCCAATGCGTTCTTCCCAGTCAACGCTGTATGCAAGAAACAAACAGTTGTGTCACATTCATCTACTGAATCCGAGATCGTTGCTCTGGACTCAGCACTGCGACTGGAAGGATTACCACTACTCTCATTCTGGGAAGTCGTGGCGGGAGTTGCCAAAACATGCAAAGAGCAGAATGCATGCCTGAGCTGCCATCGACACGCCGACCCGGCAATGTGTTCGACGTTGGCAGCCAGAAAGAAGCGTAAGCCATCGCCTCGCAAGGCACCCCCTGCACGGGGATCTTCTCCTAGCCGTAGGCAACTACCGCTAAATACGGAATTACCTACGCTTCCAAAGAGACGTACAATATCCCATGAGGGTACAGTATTGCACGTGGATCCAGAACCAGTTCAGGAGATTTGTTCTCCCAAAGTGCGACTTATCGTCCTCGAGGATAACCAGGCCGTGATCAAAATTGTCCAACAAGGACGTACACCAGCACCTCGTCATCTTCATCGTACTCATCGTATCAACCTGGATTGGATATGCGAGACGTGCCAACTCGAACAGATCGAGCTCAAATACGTGGGTACAAAGGAGCAGATCGCATATATGATGACCAAACATTTCGAGCCGAAGAAAGCAGACCTCTGGAGGGATCTCTTGGAACACTCGCTCATCTTTCCCGCTACTCCGGTACAGTGTCCTCCAAAGAAACCCTGGAAACCACTGCGAGGGCCTCGGAGGCCCGATGGTTTACCTCATGTTGCGGAACCTCCAAAACTGGATGGATGCCCGGAAGTATGCAAAATATTACTTACAGAAAAAGAAAGATGGGGCGAAGTAGGATCAGAATGTGGATTTCGGTGTGTGGGACAAGCCCATCACGAGGGAATATGCGCATGCATGTACCACACTGGTGTACCGGCCGCAGCTATTGCGTCGCGCACACCTCGTTCACGCGCGCGTTCCCCGCACGGTAGACATCCCCGCCATCGTCCCTCGCCTCCACAAGATGCAGAGATTTAGGACATTACTTATACGTTCATGCCGCAGCAATTTTACGACTCGAGCTACAAAGCTCACAGGCATCTTGTTCGCCGCGTGCGAGGCGAAAATAAGCGAGATCGGTTCTAATCCCGATACCCCCATCCACAAGATGGACCAGGCACAGCCGCTCAACCTCATCGGCTGGCCCATCGGCTACGACACGGAGTACGACTCGAACGCCAAGGGCGACGACCGCGTGGGCTTCACGTACCACGCTCAAACTCGCCGTCCTCGTGATCCTGATGATGGTTACATGTGCATACATCAACGGCGTGCTGATCGCAGTGGAGAGTTTGATCTCCGCGTACCCGACGAATCCACTATTCGAGAAATTACCCGCTCTGCGTTCGCCGACGCCAAGAGTTGGATCAATGACGCGAATGGATCTGTCGGCGGCGACGCCAACTATGACTACAGCACGTTTACTGCTACACCGTGGCTGTCATTCATGCGGGCTATGTGTATGCTTTCCAGTCTCTTCAATCGTAATCCGTCTGTACAAGAAAGTGTTCGTGGTTTACATGATCATTTGAACGCGGTGATCCCAGGGGCGCACCGCAAGTGCCCACCAGAGAACTCTACGACGATGATATTGAAAACGGAGTGGATGATGATTCGCAACGATTGGTCCAAGATTGGCAGTGCAGTACTGGGACAGTATGCCGAGGACAGCGTTCAGGATACACAAATATACTATTCAAATGGTCTTTGTGCACCATCCGATGTATACAGCAATGGATTGATAACTCCATGATATGCTCCTAAACTTGATCGTACAACGGCCAAGTTACTTACACGCCTACCTGGCGTGGCCAGGACATCATATACATCTGGACACATCGGCCGCATTGTTGAGGATAACTTCTTCACCAGCATGAGGGCATTTTCCGACCTTAACCAAACAAGCAAATTTCGCCGCAAGCTCACCACATGGTTGACGGCGCGCGGAGGCTTTGGAGGTATCGGATCATACTCCAAGACGGTGGCAACACCATCCGATCATCCAGAAGGCTGGGTGGCAATATCAGAGCATGACGGGGATATGACAAGTACCTATCGTTGGCAACCATGCAACGAGGGCAACGACTTCTTTGGCGAAGCCGCTGACCAGATCGACCCTGGTCTTACCCCTGGCCCTGATGTTGACCCACTCGAGCTGGACCAAGCAAAGTACAGCGCTTTCTGTGGTGGTCGTTTGGTTTCTACTCTTCTTTCAGATAATTGGTGGTGTTCCCTCGTACAAGAGGACTTGGGACTACTCTTGCATCATGCATTTTGTCCATCAGGGCACGCGTACAAATGGACCAACTTATACACCGACCCAACGTGGATTATGCAGGCCAAGAAAGGGGCCAAGAGTGCAAACCACAAGAAGTACCCAACTTACGGCATCGACGAGCTCAACACTGCACAGAAGCGAGAAGATCTCGCCAAGGCATCAAACGTTGCTCTCGTACCGCTATTTATGCCGTGCCTGAACCGCGCGGAATGCATGGGCGGCGCTACTCTCGAACATTTGTCGACCATGATCCGCGACGACATCTTGATGTGGGCATTCTCCTTTGGCAATTATAAAGAATGGTTCAGACAGAACGACGCGCCGATCGGCCAAGATTGCGCTCGATTGCCAGAGGCTGGTGGAGACACCCGCTATGGTATGGAGGAACTGCGTAACCAGCGTTTCGATACACAGGAAACCCGTACCACAGCTATTCTCAACCACCAGTTTGAGTGCACTCCCGAGCAGCGCAACATGATCAAGATGATCCGCGAAGCCAGAGGCCTCATGTTACACAGCGACAATGCCTCCATCAAAAAGTGGCGCGAGTTAAACGAGACTATCTGGAGCTATTGGGCCAATGAGTTTCCAGCATATGTGAAACAAAGACATTATTGCAGGGGCCTCAATGCCATGGTGGTATGGAGCGCGAGTGACATCGCATGCGCCAACCACGGACAGAACACCGTGGACATGCGTCGACATCAAATTCGTGCACCTACTGGCGTATACGAGCTCCAGAAAATGGAATGTGAGGGTGGCGTCCCGACGCTCATGCCAGTACACGTACGCGTGGACGTATCACGTTTTGTCGATGTGATGCAGTACTTCCGCTGTCCCACAGTCATGGGGCCTGGCAGAGCAGCACAATGGGGCGTACACCCGAACTGTGATCACCACACGAACGACCTGATCAATATTATGCAAAATCGTGGTATCACTGTTCTTCCATCAGATCACTGGGTTGAAGCGTGCGATAGGATTACCCCGCAGGCTTGGCATGCAAAACAGAACAACCATAACATGGCGATGTTTACAACGCAGTTCTGCGACGCAGTATGCTATCGTAACTTCTGCGCTTTGATTTAGTCACTGCCCTCTCAACCATATCCATTCAGGGCGCCATTACTGATTCCTGTCACGGATGAGCAGGCCTACACACAGGCCAAAGAGATCATGGCTGCTCTCGACTTCAGAGACAAGATGACAAACGAATTGAAAAGAGATCTCAGCCTCACGACGCTGATGACACAGACGGCAAGCGAAATGGCTCATTGTGCGTGGATGACATCATGTGCCGATGGTGCGTTGCCGGCATCACTGCCTGCTGACGCAGGCGACGCAACGGAACCTATTCCTGGAATGCCGAAACGGACACCAGCACCTGATCCTAGCGAGCCAGACAAGGCTATCCCTGAAAATGATCCATGGGGTGTAGCATACGACGACTTATTCCAGTACCTCATGCTGTTGATCAACGACTACCCTGGGGCTTGGGCATCCTGGCATTCAGTCGAGAAACAAGAGCTCCTCCACCCCAAGATCATTAAAACGGTTGAAGATGCACATGCAGTTACTTGGGTTGTACTCGAACAGTTTTTACAACAGATTACTGACTTGGATGGAGATGATAACGCGACCAAATCACGACTCACTGCGGAAAACAACAGGTTGACTTCTCACTGTATCGGCCCTGCTGCCGAGAACGAGCGGACCATCATAGCATGCAAAACATTCTTCAGGCAGAATGCACTAGATCGCGTGGCATTGGGATATGATCCTGATGTTCCGACGTCCGTGTGGCGTGCGGCGGCTGATACAGAACAGCCAGCCCCGCCAGGCCCATTGCCTGAACCACTGCAACCTGGACCGCAATTGATAGACGTGCCACAGTCATCGACTCCTGGACCAACAGCAGACCAGCAGCCAGCAGATCAGCTCCCAAAAGCTGAGGCGGTACCGATCCCTGACGACGGCACTGACCTAGAGGCCATGGAGCTGGAGGCAACTCCTGCCGAAGAGGAATCTTCTCCACATGAGATGAATTTTTATCATGGCAGGACAGCTGCGAGCGTTCCATGTACGAGGACATCAGCCAGGCCGGGATGTTCGATAACGCATGCACTATTCGATCGAGAGTGGAAGCTGCAAGCGGGCATCAAGGACGACCATCCATACGTATGTCCACTATTGCGGGGTACATCCGCGATCAATGGATTCGCCTGCCTGGAAAACAATGACTGGTACGAGCAACTGTTACACGATGATTGTGTGATTGCTCACGCGCCTGACATTGCACAGTCTGGTTGCTTTCCAGAATGGGAGTGGATAACGTTACAAAATTACGACGACGTACGTTACGGTCCCGAGTTACTTGATGATGAATGGCTGGGAGCAACCAAATACATGAGCAAAGACATCACGACCATGTTACGCCACGAGATTCACTACAAAAAGTTCTATATCAATCAATTTCACGATAGACGTAACAACATTTGGACGAAAACAACAGATCGTGAATGGAAGATTCCAAGCAATTGGAAATCCTTTCAGGAAATGGTTCAATGGAAATTCAAAGATCGCAATAACCACAACGGGCCGTCCATGGACGCGGCCGTGTCACACTTCAAGGAAGATGGTGAAAATGATGGATATGCCGATTGGAACGATTATTACCCGATCTTCATCATTCGTGCGTTCCAGAAACATATTGATCCGCAGAAAAATAGAATTGAGATATACGCCAAACCAATCCCCGAGGGAGGTTACCCCAGTTTTTTCGATTGGAACAGCGTCATTGCCATTCGATGTGTTGGGGGTCACAGTTGGGTTAATCCACTTTCCAAACCATGGAATATGGGCTGGGAGAGCCTACAATGGACAGACGTGAAATACCTCCACCACGGCACAGCAGCCCGTGCTTGGCGCAACATCTTGAAGACAGGGGTCATTCCAGGCTACGTTGATCCATCTTCTCAGAGAGACAAGCATCATAAACCATCACAGCGCACGGAGGCACTCTTCAGTTCCAGCACATATTTAGACAATGTCCAGAAGAATCCCCACACCTCAGTAGAGTCATATAAGTTCTATCACTACAAGAACGAGGTCGAGCTAGTGATCAACATGGAGATCGCCACAAAAGCAGGTTGCAGATTTTGGCTGGGCGCTCAAGGCGCTATCATGACAGAGGACGTGGTTCCAGCTGCGGCAGTTATTGCAATTCGCCGCCTCAAACCACATCACATGCACGCCCAGCAGATATGGCCAGACGGCGCCACATGGGATTACCCGCCATTGGCCGCGAGACCGCCATTGAGCAAATACGAGATTTGCGCCTATCTTCCTGGAGAGTTCATCGAATACCCTCCTGGGATTGCACCTGCTGACACGGATCAGAACATGGAGCAGCCAAGGACAACGTCAGCATCAGCACCTTCGGCTCAGCTGGGGGCAACCCCTGCTAGCCGTATATCTGGAGCCGATGTCTTGGATGCGCAAATGGTCCGTGCTATGATTGCGGACACCAATCACAAAGCAGATGATAAAGAATGGTTAATTGCCCTGTCATACTGCCGAGAGGCTCTTCGACCTATTACATCAAAAATTACACAAAAAGATTGGGATCGTCGGCCTGCATTTAATGATGTTCGCATGGGGGACTTCATTATCATTAAGAATTGGGGATCTATCAAATGTTATCATTATGACAATCACTACCCCAATGGCAATCACAATACCAAGGTCCCCATGAATAAGGGCCACATTTATGGCCCAATCATTCATTTCGGAGTCTTTGGCAAGTTCTTCGCGGTACAGATACCTATTCTCAACTACGGTTTACGATGGGTAAACATATGGTACAATGACAAACGCATGCCTCTCAAGGGCGTTGTCTTTGCATTACCAATTCGTACCGACGAACATGCCACTGACCCGACATATATGAATACTGTCCTGGAGGGACCATCCTCATGCCGTGACAAAATACTTCAGCACAAAATTGATGGCAGTCTGCCATATCTTGGTATGCCGGGCATTTATAGGCCACGCATTCCACGTACACCGACTAGACAGCCCGCTCCTCGGACACCCGATCCCGAAGAGCTGGTGGCCACACCTGCTGAAGATACCGCTCCTACGGACGATGGACCTCAACAAACTGCAGGCTCATCTGATGAACCTTTGGTTACCGTTATCGTGGATATATCAAAAATACCGCTCACCGCTGAAGAAAAAGCAGCAACTGACAATATGAGAGCAGATCTATCAGCAGAGATCCAAGCAGACGAGCACGTTGATGCGAGCATACTCGACAACGTTATTGACCCGCCAGAAGACTTCCTCAACCACCCAGACTACGACCCAGAGGAGGATTCAAGGTTGATTAAACAGTCATACGACAGCCGCATATACCGCTGGACGTCGGAGTTGTTGGTGGATTCACCTACGATAAAGATGAAACAAATCATTGAGGTACACACTGGCGCGGACAGAATTGTGGTTGATAAAACACGATCGCACTTACGATTTGAGATTCAATTTGGATCCAAAGCATGGAATGCAGATAAGTACTATTTGAATTATGATCACACCCACAAATGGGCACGCGACTTGCCAATTTGCAGTGCAGACCGCTTTTTCAAAAAGTTGGTACACTACCTGGACCCAGAGACCATCGAGGAGTCGACTACAGGCGTCTTTCAATGGATCTCCACAGTATATCAAAACATATTGATGGACAGTATTGCGGAGCTCCGTGACTTCACAAAAGATGCCATCCATCAGAAAAATCCTGCACTCCAAACGTTGCGCGATCTATTTAAACATTGCATCGACACATTCGGTAATCCAGACTTCCCCGCATGGAAGGAACTGGTGGAAACACCTGCCGCGCCACGTGACCCAGGCGCGGAGCAGGATATTCCCCAGGACCCAGGCAGCGTTGCATCCGCAGCTCCTGATCAAGAAACCATGGTACGGATCATAGCCGAGCAGACGGGAGTCAACCGCGAGGAGGGCGACACCGAGTCCGCCTTGCAAGAGAAGGCTCGCCGTCTCCGTACTGAAAACGCATGCCACGGTGATACCGAGGATGCGGACAACGACACAACAGAGCACATAGGACTGCCAGGGGAAAGATTGTCTAGGATCGAGATCGAGGGATTGAGTAGATCAATCGCTTCCCGACCGAATGCCGAGATCAACCGCGAAGCCATGGATCAGATCGGCCGTAGTCT
This sequence comes from Prorocentrum cordatum, assembly GCA_963575745.1. NCBI lineage: Eukaryota > Dinophyceae > Prorocentrales > Prorocentraceae > Prorocentrum > Prorocentrum cordatum. Next base: position 51,690 of record CAUYUJ010015593.1, on the reverse strand, counting down.
TGCTCGTGGTCAGGATACTCGCTGGGGATCTCGTGAGCACCTCGCGACGGAGGGAGCCCCAGAAACGATCCTGCATGATATCGCGCGATGTCGGAATTGCGGTCGAGACTTATCCCTTGGGATCGTCACAGGTGATGGTACCCTTTGTGACATCTGTTGGCAGTGCACCGTGGCCGTAGGTGCTACGGGTAAAAGTACCGCCGTCCAGAGCGACCTAGCATACCTCCACAAGCTGACCAACTGGATCAGGATGACGCTCTCCCAGGATGACATCACGAGGTACATGAGAGACGGAGCGCAAGTCATTATGACGGGCGCGCGCTCATTCCCAGGTAATGATAAAGATTCGCTGAGGAGAATGGCTAATGTGTCTAGGAAGAGGCATCAGAAGTGGGTCGACTCTGGTCGCCCTCCTGCACGCGAGTGCAGACTGATGGGCGAGGTTGGTGACGACAGACCTCTGTACTACCCATATGCCTATCTCGTTCAGCGCTTTCTCAACGATTTGAAGTTCCGCCACCAAATGACAGGCGCTCGCGTGAACGTGGGCAAGAAGGCCTGGAACGTAGGCGACATGCGTGATGCATGCACGATCCTCGATACCAGCATCAGGACAGGACAAGCTGGTCGGAAGAAATGGTGGCTGAACGAGGGCAGACTCGACAGGCAAACGCGGCAGGCTCGCGGACTTGTCACGATTGCCCTCCCTAGAAGGGATGGCACCCGTGAGAAAGTCACGCAGCGCAAGCTTGCTGCGATTGCTAACGAGTTGTTGGGCTCCCTCGATCCGTCACACACCGACCAGAGGGGGGTTGATTCAGGGGTGAGAACCGATCCGATCGAACCTGATACACACTCCCATCAGTCTGATGATGCCATGGAGCCGCGCCATCCACCGCCGCCGCCGCGCCCTGCCCCTGGCGATGCTGCGCAGTCCAGCGCCTCTGGCGCGGCGGACCACACGCCCGCGGGGCCGCTCGCCAAGAGAGCGCGTACCACAGATTACGCCGCCTACTGGCGCGACGACCTTGAGGACAGTCATTGGGGTCTCAGGTATTGGAGCTACTACATCAACTGTTGGATCTACATCGCGATGAACAACGACGAGTTTGTATACATCCACGACATCCAGTACAACGATTGGTTACGTCACTGGATCCCGAGGACATATTGGGAGACGTTCACGACGAGCTACGCGACGTACAATGGCCAGAGGATGTGGGACCGCAGGTTCTACAAGAACGGCAACGAGTAGGGAGTCGGCCGCAAGGCCCACCGCTCAAAGGCTTGAACTTCATTATAATTCAAGTTCGCCTTGAGCGGTGGCTATTCCATACTTCTAGGCCACTTCACTATACAACACAAGTGGCCACATATACTAACATCTTTTGCGATAACCAAGGCAGCCTCCTAAGGAGCAACGCCAACGGGAGTCGCAATATAGAGTTTACATACATGCAACTTTCGTTTATCAACACGACATTTCGTCTGGCCAGACATTTGCTTTTACATGTAGTTGCGTTCCGTAGCGCGATCGTGTTCATCAACACGATCTTAGCGTGCATATTCATTACAGTATAACTACATTGCGTTGAGAATAACCTGACAGCTGGTGGCAACACCTGCCTCGCAAAGGCGAGGCAGATTACAAGTTGCTTTACTGCTCAGCCCTTCTTTCTCCGCCCACCCTTGTCTCACTCTTCTCCGCCCTCGAGTGCCGAAGCGTTTTGGGGGGCGCACCGAGGGGGCACCAAAGTGCGCTTGGCGAAGAAATGGGGACCCAGGGTGTTCCTTCTTACTTAACTTTGCAGCTGAGGCTATACTGACTTTAAGCTCAGTTGCCTGCAGACCTAAGGATTAAAGGAGTAAAAGGGTGACGGATTCTTTTCCTCTATTCCCGAGTCCTACCCTCACGGGCGGGTTTCGGGACGGGGGGTGTGAATAGAACCCGTGTAATACCCTCATATATACTCCTTATCCTCACCTGTCCTGCGCCTGGCCGTTTGGGCTCAGGTGTTGGGACAGATCGATCAGACCTTTGATTGTGCAGGAGGGAAAGACATCCATCTATCCCTCCTTCCCTCTACCAACGGATCAGGGTCTCTGTACCCTTGTACTTCAACCCCGTACACAATATTTGAACTGTCCGGGGCGTGTCCGGCCGCCTTGCATCGTGCGCTTCAAGAGGTTTAGCATGGGGCTCCGGTGCGTGCGGAATTGTCCCTTGTTTCCGCTTTCTTTCTCATTACTCGGCCGCGGACTCCTTTTTTATGTAAAGGTTCCTCAACATCGGTTTTCCCCTCTTTAAGAGAGCAGGCGGGGGCGGCGGGCAATACGATGGATGTTGCTTCGCTCTTCGAGGCGTCGGCTGTCGAGGGGCGGTTGCAACTGATTCATAGCTCGGGAGGCAAAAGTTGTCCACGGTTCTCGTCTCCCTCCTTTTTTTTTTTTTTCTCTCTCTCTCTCTCTCTCTCTCCATTTCTCTCTCTCTCTCTCTCTCGGCGTCTACACCTACCCGCTCCGTCCCTCTTTTCCTCTTCTGCTCCTATCCTCCACCCCGGACCCCTGCTTCCCCTCCCATACTTACCCTTCACGGGCTTACTATGATGATGATGATGATGAGGATGAGGATGAGGATGACGATGATGATGATGATGATGATGATGATGATGATTATGAGTATGATTATGATTATGATGCTGCTGATGATGATGATGATGATTCAGACGAGGATGAAGAGGATGAGGATGAGGATGATTGGGGAGGAGGAGGAGGAGGAGGAGGAGGAGGAGGAGGAGGAGGAGGGAGGAGGAAGGGGAGGAGGAGGAGGAGGAGGAGGAGGAGGAGGAGGAGTAGGAACAGGAGGAGGAAGAGGAACAGTACGCGGAGGAGTCTTATTTGGAGCCTCTTGGGAAGCCTCCCGGGAGGCCTCTTGGAAAGCCTCTGCGGAGCTTTCTGGGAGCCTTTTGGATGCCTCTTGGGAACCTCCCTGTCAGGGCCTTTTCTCGGACGCCAGTGTCGATGCAGTGGCAGCATGGACCCTCTGGGGCCGTCTTGTAGGCTTCTTGGGCCGACTTCGAAGCATCTTGGGCCTTGTTGGGTTGTTATGGAGGCCATTTTGGGCTTTCTTGGGCCGTCTTGGAGGGCATCTTAGATCATCTTCGGCGAGCTTGGAGGTCTCCTAGGGCCGTTTTGAAGGCTTCTTGGGCCGTCAGGAGGTCATCTTGGAGGCTTTTGGGGGCATCTTGGCGCGATATTGGGGGCATCTTGGGCCGTACTGAGCCGTCGGAAGGCCGAAAGGAAGCACATCCCCAAATTCTTGAAACAACCTTCGCAGAACCAATTATTTCGACCTTTTGGGCCGTCTTGGACGCTTGGACCGTTTTGGAACGCTACTTACGGGCATGTTGGGCCGTCTTGAATGCTTCTTGGGCGGACTTGTAAGCATCTTGGGCCCCGTTGTGGCGTCTTGGAGACCATATCGGACCGCCACATTGCCTGGTTTGTGGGGACTGAGGCCGATCTATCTGCGATGGATCGCCGGTTCTAGCTTGATGCTCTCCCCCTTTGCCGGCCCCCCCCTAACGAGATCTTTTCCTCTGCGGATCCCTGGCCCCCGCGGGGTCGCTCCAGCTCGCCGCCTCGCGGCGGCGGCGGTCGGCGTAGCCCCCGAGACCGCCCCGAGGAGATCCTCGCGCAGGCCGACAGCACGGTCGAGGTGGGCCAGGATCCGGGGTAGCCCAGGGGGGGGGTTGCGGCGAGGAAGCCAGGCCCCGAGGAAGAACAGACGGCCCACGAGGGGCGTGAGCAGAAAGGGCACCGCTGCGGCAGAAGAGCCTGGACAGTTTTACACGGATGGGGTGATACGAAGTTCCAGTGGCAACTGCGGTGGATGTGGGCAAACCTTGGATTCTCATGTGATCGTCGCGCCGGGCATATGTGACGGGGCGCGCCAGGTGACGCGCGTTCTGTTGTTTGTGTTGCACCTGGACAATAATGATTTACTTGCCAGTGTCTGCCATGGCCATCTTCATCGCGCCCATGGTCACGCAATTGTCGACCGTCAATGCGGTAATGGGGATCACGACGACGAATATGATCAGGATCACCGACATGATGATCACGTTCACGCTTTTCATCTTCATCATGATGATACTTTTGATGGCGATTATGTTGATGCTGATGCTTACGATGACGACAATGATGATGAGGAGATCAGGATGAGGAGATGATGTTGCTGATGCTGCTACTGATACTGATTATGATGAGGATGATGCATATCATGCGAATGATGGTGATGCTGATGCTGCTGCTGCTGATGATGATGATGATGATGAGTATGATGATGATGCTGATGCTCATGATGAGTATACTGATATTGTTGCTGATGTGGATGATGCTGCAGATGATTGTGATGCGGATGATGAAATCGATAACATTGAAATTGATGTTGATACTGATGATAATGATGGGGATGATGAGAGTGATGGCGATGGTGATGATGGTGATGGTGCTGGTGCTGGTGGTGATGGTGGTGATGATGGTGATGATGGTGATGCTGATAATGGCGACGGCGACCATGCTTATGATGATCATGATTGTGATGATGTTGATGTCGATGTTGATGATGCTGATATATATATATATATATATACACGATAATGTTGCTGCTTATGCTGATGATTATACTGCTGAGGCTGATGCTTATCATGATGATGCTGATGATGCTAATGATGATAATGACGTTGATGATGATGATGCTGATTACGATGATGATGATGGTGATGATGATGATGATGACGATGATGATGATGATGATCCTGCTGCTGCTGATTGTGTTGATCATGATGAGGCGGATGATGATGATGATGGTGGCGAGTCCTCCCACGATAATAAAAGCAAGTCTCGCGCATCAACATGTAGTGGTATCTGGTCACGAACGATATCGCCCCGCCCCGCGTTCAAACTTATCCTGGACGATCGTCAGGCCGATTCGCAGGCTCCGACGGAAAGTAAGCTTCCCATGATGCATATGTCTCTGCAGCGCGTCGTTCACAATGCCTGAAGTACCGAACATCACCCTGAGCCGTATGATGTTTCATGGAAGGGATTTCTCTAACCAGGGTGGGCCGGAGGTTTGGCAGGGGTAGAGCTTCGAGGCCGCAGGGTTCGCCCAGGATCAGTCGGGGGTGGTCCATGGATTGGCGAGCTGGCCAGGGTAGTGTTTCGATCGGCAGCCCTCTGGCATGAACGGGTCCGCCGTCGTTGGGAGCCCTGCTGACGTGACAGTCTCTGAACAGGGGTTGCTACAGGCACCCCTGGCCCAAGATGCCCCCAGCTTTTCGCTCCACTTTGGAGCCCCTGGGGCCCTCGGGTCTTGTGACGGGGTTCTCTGGCGGCCGCAGGGGTCTCCTTGGAACTCCCTGGGAACACCTTAGGCCAGGGGCACTTCGAGCAGCACCCAATCCGAGAGCAGCCAGGGTTAAGTCGGGCATGTCCCTCTCCATGAGGGAAGACTATTCAGAAATAGTTATAAAATAGTCGGGAAACGATGTTACGATTATTGTTGTTGGTTATTCTTGAGTATTCTCTGAATCTTTTTGACCTTTCGTCCACAATCCGCCTGTAGGGGGACATCCCGACCTGAGGCCAGGGGCCCTTCGAGCAGCACCCGATCCGAGAGCAGCCAGGGCGCCCGCGCCCCCCAAGCGCCGGGCCGCTTCAGGACCTCTGCGTCCTCGAGCCGGGCGGCTCGCCCCCCAGCGGCGGCGCCGCGCCCGCCGCGGCGCGCCCCCCCTGCTTGGCGGAGGGCAGCTGGCATCTCTACGACGGCGGAGTTTCTGGGTCCATTCTTCCTCCTCCTTTCCTCTTCCTCCTTCTCCTCCTCCTCCTCCTCCTCCTCCTCCTCCTCCTCCTCCTCCTCCTCCCCCTCCTCCCCCTCCTCCCCCTCCTCCCCCTCCTCGTCGTCGTCGTCGCCGCGGCCCTCCCGCCCGCTGCGGCGGCAGCTCGTCCTCGCCCTGCGAGGAGGAGCTGCCGCGCAGCGCAGCGACGACGAGGCGACCCGCGTTTCTTCGGTGGGGGCCCCAGGGGGGGGCGCCGTCGGGCCCGCGGACCATCAGAGCACGGCCCGCCACCGCACGCGTCCCCTAATCACTCAGACTATCCACAGCAGCCTGGAAGCACAGCAGCATGTAGCGCCTCCTGGCGTCCTGGCCCCGCCTGGTGCCGGAGCATGTCGCCTCCTGGTCATCGGAAGTGGATATCTTTGGATTCCCACGAGGTTGTTTCCTCAGGTTCGGCGATAACCCGGTTTGTCGGGCTCGCCTCCTCCTACCCACACCGCCCGGATAACCTTACCCTGTCGGTGGAGCAGGTCCAGGCATATGTATTGCAAGAGTTGATTTGTTTTGTCGTGTGTTGTTGCTCTCTGGGCGGGCCCAAACCTGATATATTCGATCCGCCTTCCTAACTACTTCATGTTTCCACCTATTTCCAACTGGCGGGTTGCATAATATTAGTGCTACTCTCATCTTTCCCTTGGCTCTGTCCGGAAGTTACTCGGACCTCTCCGCGTACGGCGTTTCTGCATTGGATTTCGAGAGTTGTGTTTTTGGCTGCATCTTTATCGATCAATTGGATCGTTTCTGGTGTTTCAGATGGTGTGCCCGCTGCAGCATGGGCCTCATTTTCGGATCGGCGCTGTGCTCCCGTCGTTCAGACTGGCTCTCTGGCGCCACTGTGGGCCACATGTCTGGATCCGAGTCCTTCTTCATCGTTGTCGCCCCCCCTTCTCTCCCGCGCCTCCCCTGCTCCTCCGGCTCCTCCGGCTCCTCGACCTCCTTCCACTCCCGCGCCTTTCATCGTTGTCGCCCCCCCTTCTCTCCCGCGCCTTCCCCTGCTCCTCCGGCTCCTCCAGCTCCTCCGGCCCCTTTTACTCCAGTTTCTGCTGCTGCTCTTCGTCTTCGTCATCTTCCTTCCTCATCCTCCTCCTTAACCTCTTGCTCATCCCCCTGCTCACCCGCCACATCCTCCTCCTGTACGCGGAGCTCCCCTTTTGCCGACTGCGTACAACACGATGGGGCCGTTTTGATATACGTAGAGCTCAGGGTCGGCTACGACTCGCGTCCGTGGATCGCCTTCCTGCCTTCGTCCTTCCCTCTTCCTCCTCCTCCTCCTCGTCTCCTCCTCCTCCTCTTCCTCCTCCTCCTCCTCCTCCTCCTCCTCCTCCTCCCTCCTCCTCCTCCTCCTCCTCCTCCTCCTCCTCCTCCTCCTCCTCCTCCTCCTCCTCCCCTCCTCCTCCTCCTCCTCCTCCTCCCCCTCCTCCTCCTCCTCCTCCCCCCCCTCCTCCGCCCCCTCCTCCTCTCCTCTCCTCCTCCTCCTCCTCCCTCCTCCTCCTCCTCCTCCTCTCCTCCTTCTCCTCCTCCTCCTCCCCCTCCCTCCTCCTCCTCCTCCTCCTCCTCCTCCTCCTTCTCCTCCTCCTCCTGCTCCTCCCTCTTCTCTTCCTCCTCCTCCTCCTCCTCCTCCTCCTCCTCCTCCTCCTCCTCCTCCTCCTCCTCCTCCCTGATGTTCCGTGCAGTATTTTCCTGGCCAAGACGGCAGCAACGATTGCTGGCATCCTTGGCGCCATTGCCGTAGTGTTGCCGGGTTCCAGTCCGTCTCGCATGGCCGGTTGCCGTGTGCTTTGTTTTTCCTGGCCAGACAGTGGTCGCATCAGACGCGAAGTCCAGCATCTTCCCTTTTCCTCTTTCTCCCTTCCGGCTCCTCCCTCTCCATTCCTTCTCCCTTTACGGCGCTGAGGTTCCAGCCGTGCCCGCCAGCCGAGTCGGTCGAATCTTCTCTCCCTCTGCTCCCTTGCTTTCCTCTCTCTCCTCCCCCTCGCCTCCTCCCCCTCCTCCCTCCTCGCTCCCTCCCCCCCCCTCCTCCCTCCCTCTCTTCTCCCCTCCCTCCCCTCCCGCGCGCGTGCTCCGCGCACGTCAATCATCTTAGCGAATTCCGACGGACTTCGCAGGGGGGTTGCGAGTGTGCTCGGCCACTCGCTGGGCGCTTGGCCACAACCGCGAAGAAATTCGGTGTCGACCTGGCCGTGGGCAATTGAAGGTACCGCTAATCTAGCCGCTCAGCGCTGCGCGAACGCACGGGCAAAGTTCAGTCGCGCAAGCGGGGGTGAGCTGCTTCGCGCGGGGCAAGCAAAAACATGCGTAAATTGTTGACCACGGGCTTAGATTCTTATGGCACCTACAGTGTAAAAGTCACCAGGGTCGATACTGCCGAATTGCGCCAGTTGCAGTCTTCCTTTTTGCACACTACCGGCTCCCGAGGCGATAATCGCTCACGTCATATTTCGCTATCCCTGCTGGAGGACCCGACGTGGCGCCAAGGGCTGGCCCCGGCCCGTTTGTGGGCCAGAATAGCATGGCGTGCCAGCACGGATAGGTCTGCACGTAACCACTTCCCCATACCTCGCCTCCTTTCTCTCGCTGCTCCCATTTTGGCCACTCCCCCGACAAATTAGGGAAGCGCAGCTGCGATCCTCCCCCTCCTGCGGATCGGGTGGGAGATGCATTCTGTGCGAGCTGTGGCCCTTCACTGCTTTCTCCACCAAAACTCTTGAAGAACAAATGAAAGCAGCGTGGCAAAGCGTCCACTTGCGCGCCATTGGCCAGAAACTCGGTCTTGAGGCAGGTGCCATCGTAGCTTTGTCGGTCGCCGGGCAGGGCCCCTGTCGCGGGTGCTTCTAGAAGCATGAGGCCGGCGTTTTGGTGCCATGTCTGCGCCAGTCCTTGCGGGCTGGTCATAAGTTGAGGCAGACAGGTTATGAAAAAGCTGCGGTTTGTGCGTGCGGCGGTCCGTCAGGTTGTTTATCGCACCGCCTTCACCACTTCCCTTTTCGGCCCCGCTGCGGACGGTTGGGTGGGAATAGACAGATGGTGACATCATCAACGACGGGCATATGATCTTCCCGTTAGTTTGGGGCTTCCTGGAACTAACTGTCTGGCTTCTCGGTGAGTCCACGGCGCAGGTCGGGCACCACGCCTTACCGTTTTTCTGCGCGGGCGCCTCCCTAAGGGTGTTGAAGGAGTTGGCGGGGGAAGACTTTACATATGGCTATTGCCTTAAGGACGGCCACGCGGAATTCCATGCTGCCAGTTTGGTTTTCATCGGGTTGACATTTGGCGGTGATTTGTTTGCTGCCTTATGTGGGTCTGTGGGCTCGCATTACCCACAGACTTTCCCGGCAGCCGAGCACGTGGCAGTCCCATGAACATTGCCCGCAGGGGCAGGCCATCTATTCGGATATCTTGGGCCTCGTGTGCTGGTCGACAGCCCCGCAGAGCCAGATCACATCGAGGCACCACGTGTACGCAGGCATCCGCATACAGATCCATGCTTCGCCTACGTCAGGCCCGAAATTCCAAACAAGGTCCACGCCCACGCGGACCTGGATTTCCTTGCCCCGCAGTCCCTTGAGTGGCATCTTGCGGTGGGCAGTGATCTTGCGGACAAGAATGCGAAGCTAGGCGCTGCGTTGCTCTCGCAGCCTGCCAGAGGCAGGACGGCGAGCTTTTGCAGACAGCGCAGCAGTTCAGAGAAGGTACCTCGGCGACGTGGCCAGAGCCTTGTTCCTGTACCCGCGCCTTGCCCCTGCGAGGAAGGCCCGGTCCAGGTTTAGTGAGTCCTTGCGCGGGGTCGGATTTCGAACAGGCGCGCGAGCGGCAAAAGATGCCCTGCCGCCTCCGCCCCCATCCTTCATCTCCCCCGCCTCTGCCAGCCCAGGCGCAGGCGAAGTCGCGGCCCCGAGCGCCGCCAGCTCCGGCCAGGCATGCGGCAGGCTTCGCGGGGCAGCAACACGAGTGGATTTAGAGGCGCCAAGGTTCCCCGACCTTCCAGGAGGGCGAACAAATAGCACCAGGACTTCGACGCCTGAATTCCTGTCGCGGTTTTGGGCAGTCCAGATGGGTCTATAGGTCTGGGGGGCTACTTCTTAGCATTCTGGAAGGTCAGGGTTTCTGGGCGCGCCTTGACTACCAGCGGCGCAGTTCCAGAAGCCAGGTGGAGCCCGCGCACCGTCTGTATGCCCCCGCCGCCGCCGCTCGACGTGTGCGCGGGGGCCTCGCCCATCCTCCGCTCCTTGTTCCATGACCAACGCGGGCATAATCTTCTCGCGACGGAGCGCCCCACCAGCATCGTGCACTGTTATTATTTGCCAAGCGCGTGGCAATTATTCGGAAGGCGCGCGCGCTGTAAACCTGGAGAACAGACGCCGCCCTGCCAAAGTTTTCTTCCGGCGCGCGATCGCCAAGTGGAATTGGGTTTGCAAGGGGCAGCCCCCGAATTACAAACGCAGGAACAGGACAATTCTTGCGATCTGATGCCATTCGGCACACTGCTCGCGCTCCGTGCGGGGTTGGTCTCCCTGGCGAGCCAGGCCCCCTCTTCCGCCCCCCCCTCCTCCGCCGCAGCCCCCCCGCGCGGCCGCGACCCGGGTGGCACGGTACCGCGGCTAGCACGGGTGGCCGCTGTACCGCGGTTTTGCGAGAATGTGTATATGTAGTGCGCACGGTTTCACCATGCCATTCAGCTTCATGTGCTTGTTCCCCTCCCCCTACCATGCTTCGGCCTTTTGTGGCGGGTGGCCACCAACGCATTGCTCTCTTCCTGACATTCCTTCTCTCACAGACCAGTCCCGAGTCCACATCTCTAGAGGTCCGCCCTCCGCCGCGTTCCTGCGGGCACCCTGCTTGATGTGTGATAACCTGTGTCCCCCCCGTCTGGGGGGGGGGGCAGGGTGGCTTTTCTCCACGACGCAAGAGAAGGTTGGTCGAACGGTCGCCCCTCTTGCCGCTTTTAACTCGGCATGCACTTTTAAGAGGACGGCCACAATACCTTGGGCCCGCAAGGCACCATGGGGGGCCGCTCTAGGGTCACACGGGGCTGCGGTCTAGTACCGCATGGGTAGAGGGGGGAAGGGGAGGAACGGGGATGGGGGAGGGTGCGGAGGAGGGAAAGGGGACTCCGGGAGTGCATTGGGCGGTCCACTCTAAACTCAAGGTGGCGCTCGGGGCACTGACGAGGCAAGGGTAATAATCCCCGGCGGCCTCGAGCGCCTCCCAGGGGCGGTGCCGAGCCCTGTCGGCTCGGCCCGGCCCCCTTCGGTTCTTGGCCCACGGGCTGCAACCATGTGGGGAAACGCAGTTGCGTTTCCCCAGGTGTCGGCGCCCTGCGGCGGCCCCCTGGGGCTCCCAGGGCGTCCCGCGGGGGTGGCCCCCGCATTCCCTCAGGCGGGTTCGGGGCCCAGCGGCGGCCCGCCCGCCGAGGGGCCAGAAACAAGTGGGGAAACGAGGCTGCGCTTCGCCACCCGACCCAGCGTTCCGTCCTAGCCCCCACCTGGCCCCCGCTGGTCGTCCAGAGGTCGGCCCCGGGGACGTCGCCATCGCCGATGCATCGCCGATGCGTCGTCGGTACATCGCCAATGCATCGACAGTGCGGCGCGATCCTCCGACAACATCTTCTCCGACCCCATCTAGGGGGCCTCTAAACAGGCACTGCAGCGCGCAGGGCGCCAGTACCGCGCAGCCTTATCGCCGGTTGCTGGCCAAAGCTTGCTTCCGTTAGCAACCGCTCGTAATTAACAGGCTGCGCGTTGGGGACTCCCCAGGTAACGGGCGTCCCCGTGTGGCGATCCCTCCTCCGCTTAGGGACTTCGCAAAGGCGGCCCGCTCGCAGTCCTGGCTGTTTGGTCAGTGATCCCTCCCGCGCGCGTTGGAGCCCGTCGGGGCTCGAGGCTTGAGGGTCGAGCCGGGGAACTTGTCGGGAGGAGGAGGGGGCCTTCTCTTGTCCTCGCCTAATTATCGCTTTTTCTCCTCGCCACGTCTTCCTCGTCTCCTGGGACCCCGCCTCAATCGACTGGTGGCCAGTGGGTGGGCCTTTCTATTTGAACGCGTCCTCTCAATGCGGAGGGAGGGCAGGGCTTCTACATTTTTAGGGGCGAACGTGCCTTCAGCTGCAGGTTTTTGAGTAGGAGGAGTAGGAGTCGGAGAAGGAGGAGGACGAGGAGGAGGACGAGGAGGAGGAGGAGGAGGAGGAGGAGGAGGAGGAGGAAGAGGAGGACTCAGGAGCTTGAGGGGAGGGGGGAGGGGGGTGGCGAAGGCGTGACGAGTGCCGGTGGTGAGGGGGACGAGGGCCGAGGCGGCCGATGAGGGTGGCGTTCGGGTCGGCGATCGTGGTGAGGAAGGGGTGCATGCAAGAGAGAGGCGGGAGCACGAAGGTGACGAGGCCGCCGCGCGCGGTAACCCGCACTGCAGGCGCCCGCGGCCGCGCCCGCGGCTGCGCCCGCGGCTGCGCAGGCACCCGCGCCCGCGGCGACTGCCGCACCCGCGCCAGCGCCGAAGGCGGGGAGAGCCCAGCGCCGTGGGCGGGGCGCGCGGGGTGGGGGATCATCACACGGTTTTCCCAAACCTCCTGCGTTGAGTTCTCGCTTCGGCCAGGGCGCCGTGGTGTCCTTCTCCTGCTCCTCCTCCCTGCCCCGCTCCTCCTGCCTCCTCCTCCTGCGCTGCTCCCTGGGTGCCTGCGAACTGCGCAGCGGTCGCCACTTTGTTGGACTCCTAAGAGGGCCAGCCGAGTCCCTGGGTGGCTGCGATCTGCGCAACCCTCGCCACTTTCGTGGGCTCCGTGGGAGGTCCAGCGGAGTCGGGGGCACACGCGCACCCAGACGAGACCTCGCTGCTCCCTGGGAGGCTGCGAATTGTGCAATTGTCGCCACTTTCTTGACTCCGGAGATGTCCAGCAGAGTCTGGGGTCACGCGCACCCAGACAAGAGCCTCGCTGCTCCCTGGTTGGCTGCGATCTGCGCATTTATCGCCACTTTCGTAGGCTACAGGGAGGACCAGCGGAGCCGGAGGTACACGCGGACCCAGCCGAGACCTCGCTGCTCCTTAGGTGGCCGCGAATTGCGCAATTGTCACAATTTTCTTGGGCTTGTGGGCTCCATCGAAAGCGGTACCTACAAGGCACTCGCAGCTGTATATGGTTGGGTCCTTCGTCGGGCTAATTTCCCCCCTGGCGTTTTTTTCTCAGGCGGCGGGAGGTCCAGCGGAGTGGGGTCGGACGCGCACCACGACGGGACTTCGTTGCTCCTTGTGGGAGCTGCCAAGTGCGCAATTCTCGCCATTTTCTTGAGTTTCTGGTAGTCCCATCGGAGTGAGGTTGCACTCAAACCCAGAGGAGACCTCGCGGCTCCCAACGAGGCTGCCACGTGCACAATTGTTTGCAGTTTTGCGCGCAAGAGTGTTGCATATTTCCCTATGTGCTTTGTAAAGCGCACTACTAATAGTCGCCTTGTGTGGAGAAGGGGTTGGGTACATCTAGTCTCCCAGTCAGAGCTTGCTCCTGTCGGGGTCCTAACGGATTCATATGGTTAGGTTAGGTTTGTCGCCGATTTTCGCTGCACGCCCCGGTGCCCCGGGGTGCCCGGGTGCCCGGGTGCCCGGTTGCCCGGGCGTGCCCCGGGGTGCCCGGGGGTGTCTTATAGCCCTATAGCCCTAAGCCCGATAGCCCTATAGCTCAATAGCCCTACAGCCCTAATACAACTCTATAGTCCTATAGCCCTACAGCTCAATAGCCCTATAGCCCCCTAGCCCTATAGCCCAAATTGTTTTTTTGTTGTGCTCCAGTATATTTTTTGTATGACTCTTTGGTTTTCATCGAAAAGGATGGGACATCACGCTTTGTTCATGTCTTCGTTGTAGAGAATCCAGAGTCAAACGTTTCTCATGACAGCAGCGAGCCACGCCCTTTTTTTAATGACAGCCATGAATCACACGTTTTAGATATGACATCCCAAAGTTGTGCCAAGAAGTGGGGTCAGGGATCGAATCCCGCTGGATGCTCACGTCTCCTCCCAGACCCCCTCGCGTCGTGAACAGATCACGGGGAAAGGTTTTCCATCGCATTCGGCCTTTGGGGGCACTTCGCCGTGCCCCAGGACAGAAACAACAACTCAGGATGAAAAGCTGGTGCTGGTGATTGGCTCGAGAGCTCTGGGGGCTCACTGTGAAAAGATCTTGACGTCGGCGGCCTGGGCTTCACCCGCAGGGGCCGTCTGGAGCGATTTCCCTCTAGCCCCACCTTTGCGCCACTCCACACCCCGAACGGTGCGGTGACCACACCGTGGGGTGAGCTTACTTGGGGCTCGGGTTGGCCGCACGGTTTTGGAATTTGGTTCGTTCTCCCAGGACGTCTCGGGCGACCGGGGCCTCCAACGTCCCAGAATCGTGCGGTGACGGACCGTGCAGTCGGCCCTGATGTTAGTAGTTGTGTTCCGTGTTTCGCGACCCATGCTTCCTGCATTCCTGCGGGAATGCGGCCCTCGGAAGGGTCTCGTGGCCCCTCGCGTGTCCTCTCCGGTCAAATCTGACTGTGCTGTGGGGGCGTTGGTTGAGGAATGTGGCCAAGAGGCGACAGACTCTGGAGGATTCCTTGTCTGATGAGGCGGCGGTGATATCCACAGCTGGTCCACGATTGGAGTTCCACCGGCTTCCAGACCCAGGCTTCCTTATCCAATCGTTTTTTCTTCAATGCCGCCACCGTTTCAGCGTTAGCGTGGCCCTGGCTTGCTGCTGCTGTTCTGTCTTCGCCGCCCGCGGCTGCTGTGATGGGACATTGCGGCGCAGGCCCGCATGCATGACCTCTCTCCTGTCTCCTTCTCTTTCTCTCTGAGTTCCAGTTGCTCTACGCATGTGTCGCCCCCCCCCAAAAAATGCCGTCGCCGCGCGGCGATTTCGCCGGGAAGTCCACAAAGGGTGGCCTAGAAGGTCAAGCTGGAGGTTAAGCGGGAGGACAATAAGGTCAAGCTGGAGGACACGAGTGACTCCTGCAAGCTCGAGGCTGCCACTCCTGCGACAATTGCTATATAGGGGCGCGGCGGGCTTTCTCTCTCTCTCTCTCTTTCTCTCTCTGGGCAAAGGCGCCGGGGCGCGCGGCAGGCACTCCCCCCGAACCCCCGCCACGGAACGCCCGCGGCGTGGCAGCGGAGGAGCGGCGTCGGCCCACCAGCGAAGCATGGACGTACCCACCGGTCGTTGCAAGTCGCTCCCGCTCTACATGGCGGGCAGGTTCTTCGTCTCTCTGATCTCGTCTTTCACCTCCGAGGCGATTGCTCTCGAGGGTGCCTTGAACTTATTGCGCGGACACGCGCGCGCGCCCGGCGTTGCCAGACTCTCTCTGTAGCTCGCTGGTCTTCTCACCCTTGCACTCTCAGCAGCTTGCGGCTAGCACGGCGCTGCTCCACGCTTCGCGGGAAATGTTTGTAGTTCTGTGCTCCCAGATTCCAATCTACTTTAAGCGCCTTCCTACTTCAATGATCGAGTGGCTTCGCCGCCCCCGTCCTCCTTAGGGGTTGGGCGGACGTCCAATCTCGTTTCAACGCCTTCCTACTTCACTCTTCAACCGAATTTTTCCGAGCGACGGGTCCGCGAATTTTTTCCGACGCGCCAGATAGTCCACGGGGCGGAGTATCCAGCAGTGGCGATTCCAGTTACTGATGAGACCGAATTTCTGCGCGAAGCGCGCGGCGAGGCCGAACTCCTGGAAGCCCCGGGTTGCGCGTCATATCACGCTGGTTTCGAAACTCGCGTTGCGCGAGCGTTCGTGCCATGGGCCCAGCCCTCGCGGACTGAGAATCACGTTCCATGCGCGTGGATCGGCGCCCGCGTCCTTTCTGGGCTCCCTGGTCGACAAAGGGGCCGGAGGGGTTGTGGAGAGACGCAGAGCGCAGGGGGGGGCTATTAACCTGTCATCCAGGAAGCGGGCGGTCATGGCATCTGCGCAGTCGCAGCGCAGCGCGTCCTTCGCCTCGCGGTGTTGTGCGTTGACTAGCGGGCTAAACAACTGCATCGCTGGCATGTATTTGCCTCGGTACCATTCTTCGTTACCGCGGACGAGCGATGCACCTGCGGTGAACGACTAAGGAATCGCGCCATCGGATTTGGGAAATCCATGTTCTCGCCTGATCCTTTAGAAGGATCGGCAGTGCCCTCACTGCCGTCCTCAGCTGGAAAGGGCGGGGAAACTGGGGATAGAGAGTGGGACGGGGTGGATGAAAAAGGATACGCGGTGATAGAGAGAGGGCGGGGGGGAGGAGTCGGAGAAAGGGAGGGAAACGATAGGGACGGAGTGGGGGAGGGGTGAGCAGGAGGCAGAGGGGGCGAAGTGAGAGAAAGGGGGGGGGGTCGATGGAGGCAGTTCGGGTTCTCAGACGGCACGGGGGGGACCCCGGAATTAGGATGCGTGTCCGGGGAGGTTCAAGAATCGGCGGTGGAACATTTCTGGTCGAAAACAAACCTAATCTGGGTCAGTCCTGCCTGATCCCGTTTAGTCCATTCAATCTGGCATCATCCCGCTCGTCTGGCTAAATCCCAGGCTGAATCGGGTTTGCTCCGGTTCAATGGCTCTTGAATTGGACCCAGTGGCCATTGCACGTTCTGGCGAAGTCCGACGAATTCCCAAGATTTGCCTCCGAACCCGAAGCCGTGCCCAGCCGACCCGCCTGCCGCACACCCCATCAAGCGCAGATCCCTCGAAGGCCGCCCCGGCGGTCGCAGCCGCGCCCGCCGCTGCGACGAGGCCGCCGGCTCCGAAGGCGGCGGCGCAGAAGGCCCGTGCGTTCCCTCGGGGGGACGACTGCGGCGCCAACGCCGACGCCGTTGGTGCCGACGACAACGACGACGACGACGACGGTGATGCTCCCCCTCTTCCCTTGCGACCTTCAGGGGTCCCCCTATCGTCACCGCCGCGGGTAGGCGTGACTCATAAGGTTCGTCGGGATGGAGGGGTGTGGGACCGTGTGGATCGGTTTTGTGTGGATGTCTGCAGTGGAAGTCGCGGAAAAATACCCGACCTGTAATGATGTCTTGTCGGTCCCAGGGCTTGTAGGAAACCTTTTGTCGATCCCTGGGAAGGCCTTGCCGAGTCCATGGGAGCTCCTCTTGTGGTTCAGAAGACGTCCTGCCGGCTCTAGGCGAGGTGACTGGAGAAAATAACGACGGGCACTTGTCGCCCCGTGTCCCATGTCCTGCCTGGGGCCACTACGGATCGATTCCACGGGGAGATGGAAGCAATGACGCTGTCCATGGCGAAGACAAAAGGGACCCCGATGCATTTGATGCGCATCCGATCTCAAGCGATGTTCGCTCTTCGCGACGCCTTTCGAACTTTTTTTTTGTTTTGGCTAGGCCAACAGCGTGCGAGCTTGGCAGGTCTGGTCAAGCTTGGCCTACATGGATAAACTTTTGAGTCTCCTTCTAGGATGTGTTTTCTAGAATGCGCCAATGTGGCCTCTCGGGTCCTCTTCTAGGATGCGCCTACGTGGCCAAACGTTTGGGAAAGCTTGGCCACGCTATTGGGCAATGCGTTCCACCGGCCGTTGTGGAAGCCCTGGAACACGTGGGGGAGGAAGAGGATGATGAGAGGGCGGAGAAAGGAGGACGAGTAGAGGGATGAGGAGACCTCTTGGAAGATTATGTCATTCTAGCGAACTCCGGAGAGCTTCCACGGGGCCTTTTGGAGGCCTCCTGAGGACCTCCTTGGACCTCTTGGTGGCCTTTGAGGGCTTCTTGGGGGCCTATTTGGCCGTCGTACGGCGTTCCTGGCCCGTCTGACGCAGTCGGAAGCCATCTTGGGAGCCTCTCTCGGCCATCGTGGGGTCCTGTTGGAGCACTTCAGGGTCGTCGTGAATGCCATCTCGGCCATCTTGGAGGCGTCTTGGGCGATCTTGTGGCCCTCTGGGGGCCGTCTTGGAGGCCTTGTTGGGCCGATCTGGGGCCATATTGGATGCCTCTCTTGGTCGACCTTGGGAACCGCTTGGGCCGTATCAGGCCGTCGGAGGGCCGCTGTGGAGCACCGGCCCACAGCTTTCAAACACCTGAGGAACATCAAGAATGGCTTTGGCCTCGGGCCTTCCGGGCGGCCCGTGGCCTCTTGGGCTGGCTTGGAGGCCTCGTGGTGGCCTCGGCGTCACCCCCCCGCATACTTATATACTACGTGTGCGTCGCCCCCCCCGGGGGCGATGCGCGCGCCGAGAAATCTTCCAGTACATGTGTCGTGGCTGGCGCTTTCTGGCCACACCGCTCGGGAAACGATATATACTACAGGATGGGTATACTATCTGTTTGCGCGCCTCCATATAGTACTAGTGCGTATCTGTGCGTCCCAATCGTGGTCCATGGTGGCGCCATCTTTGGCCGCCTTGGTGGCTTCTTGGGCGGGCTCGAGAGCATGCCGGGCCCTCTCTGGCGCCTTGGGCCGTCCCCTGGGCCGTCGCCGATGCCCGACGGGGTCCGAAAGTCCACGACTCTCTGGGGCCCAGAGGCTGACACCAACACCAAGATCGGAGGTATGCCTTCACCGAGGGGTGATGTTCCCGATCTCGGTGCTGGTGGTAATACTCGGGTTCCCTAAGTGGCCGAATTATTACTACCAACGCAAAGATCTAGGATCATCCTACCCCTGTGGAGGCACCCTCCTGTGTTGGTGTTGGTGCCCATGTCCAGGCCTCCAAGACCCGGGCATTCTCGGCGGGCTTGCGCGTGGCCGGCGGCATCGGTCGAAGACCCAGAGGAAGTCTCAAAGGGAACCATCCGTCAAGCAGTGGCGAAGCGGCCTGGCACGCCTATAGGCCCACCGAAGAATGTTATGATAACTTTTTGTGGTCTACACGACGAGACGTTCTGAGAACATTTCTGGTTTGAGACCGTCTTGTTTTAACACATCGGGTTTCTGTTCTAAGAACATTGTTTTTGTTCCTAGAATATTTCTGGGTTCTGAGAACATGGTGTGGTAGGCCTGTAGGAATGCCGGGACGGTCGGTCCCCGCTCAAATCCGCCGCCCCCCGTGGTCTCCGGGGTGCCTGGCTTGCTAGACCTTGTACGGCTTGGTTCGGGTGTTCTTTCCGAAGAACTTCCCCCTGGGGCCTCGGCCGTCCCCGCCGGCCACCCGGGCGGCTGCCGAAGACGCCCAGGTGGTTGCCCAAGTCGCCTCCAAGACGGCCAAGATGGCCCAAGAGGCCTCCAAGACGGCCAAGACGGTTTCTAAATTCGGCCAATAGTCCAAAATGGCCCAAGAGGCCCCCAAGAGGCTTCCAAGATGGCCCAAGAGGCCTAAAAGAGAGGTCTTCCAGGAAAGGTTTCTGCAGGATTGTTGGCAGTTCATTCTTTTCGGCCTTCCGACGGCCAAGACGGCCCAAGAGGCACCCAAGATCGTCCCCAGAGCGCCCAGGAGGTCTCCAAGATGGCCCCAGGACAGCCCAAGAAGCCCGCAAGACGGCTCAGAGGGAGGCCCAAGAAGGCCCAAGAGGCATCCATTCCAGCCAAGATGGCCTCCAGGACGGGCTTGAAGCACCCCAAGAGGGCCCCAAGACAGTCCAGAGAGGTTGCGAAGATTGCTCCCGACGACGTCACACGGTCCAGGAACGCCGTAAGACGACCAATGAGGCCCCGAACAAGCCCCCAAAGACCCCCAAGAGGCCGAAGGAGACTCCCTAGAGGCCTCCAAGAGGCTCCCATCATGAAGCTCCCAGGAGACCCCAAGAGGGTCCTAAGATGCCCCCAAGAGGTCTACTTCTCCTCTTCTTCCTCCTCTTCCTCTTCTTCCTCCTCTGTCTTTTTTCTCCTCATTCTCCTCTTCCTCACGTGTTCTCTGACGGGTTTCAACGACGGCTTGGGGAACACATGGTCCGATAGTTTGGTCAAGCTCTAGCCTTACTTTTGGCCACGAAGGCGCTTCCAAAAAGGCAGGGGGCGGGGGTGATTCGCCGTAGGCGTCTTCGTAAAACCATCTGAGCCTCAGCACGTCGGGCTCCCATGTGGCAAGACCACATGGGGTGGCGGTTTTGGTGATCTTCGGCCTTTTCCGCCATCGTGCCGTGGTTAGTCAGAGGCCTCATGGATGCTTGTGGGAATCTCTTGGGAGGCCTCTCGGAACCTTTTCGGAGGCGGTTCTTGACTTTGAGGCCTCCCGTTGGCTTCTTCGGGGCCTCTTGACGTCTGATTTGGGCCTCTTGGGTATCCCCTGAAGCTTCTGGGGGACTTTTTCGGGGGCGTCTGGCTGTCTCGGAGCTCGTCTTGGGGCGGAGGGCTCAAAGTGTCGATTCGTGTTCCCCCTCTGGGGCCTCTTTTGGGGCCCTCTTGGAATCCCCATGACGGAGGACTTTCGAATGACCCGAGGACACTTCAATTCGTGCCTCAGGACACGGTGGCGGATGATTTGTACTGCTGCTATGCTACGACTCCCTCTTGCCTCCTGCCTGCTCTTGACTCCCAGACTGTGAGAGCGCTTCGGGACGGGGCCCTGCTTGGCAGCACCACCGCCACAGTGGCTGAACTCCTCCCATCCCCCCTTCCTCCCTTCCGCCTCCCCTCGCCCTTCTTCCCCGTCCCTTTCCCCTCCCAACTCCTGCAGGGCGGGCCCGAGTGCGCCACCCAGACCGCCCTCAGCCTGCTTGGGAATTCAAAGCGAATCGTTGGCGTTGCAGCATTTGTCTGAAAGCCTCTCGGTCTCAGCTCCGCCCCTCTGTCTGGTTGCTCGGGTACCCGTGGGGACCGGGACTTCGGGGAGATGGGGAGACAAGGCCTTTTTGTTGTCGGCCTGCCGTGTGGCAGCGGCGAGGTGCTGCACATCTGCACGCCGTGCGCGGCCCATGTCGGGCCTGGCTCGCTCAAGCAGTCAAATCTCAGAGGCAGATGTGAGCAGCAGGTGGCCGCCCACAAAAAGTGTCTCTGGCGCCGTGTGCTCCTCGGGCTCTTCCCCAGCTACAGCTCTAGTCCGAAGATGGACCCCGACGGTGTTCAAGACCTCTCCGTGTGAGGCGGATTTTAATCACGATTTAAATCACTACACTGCCCCGCAGGTGTCAGGGTCCCTGACGCATGCGAGCTGGCCCCCCAGTCTGCTCAGGTGGACGTGGGTGTGGCCACACAGTTTCAGCTTGCTGGTCATAGTCATGATGCCAAATAATCCATTCCCCCCTCATGTCACCCTTTTCCCCTCCGCCTCCTCTCCCCCATCCCGGCGTGGAGAGCCCAACCTGTGCCGCCAGAGGCGTTTTTTTTTTGTTGTTGTTGTTTTCTCTCTCTCTCTCTCTCTCTCGTTTTTGCTCTCTTTCCTTCTCTCTTTACTTCTCTATTTCTCTCTCTTTATTATAGTGCAGCTGCCCTGGAGGCTCGTGCGGTGAGGCTGTGGAGGTCAACAAAAATCCCCCCCTCCTCTCCTTCTACCCCGCGCGTTGCCAGCGACGACGACGAAGACGAGGAGGAGGAGGAGGAGGAGGAGGAGGAGGAGGCGGAAACGAAGGCGGAGGCGGAGGCGGACGACGACGACGACGAGGAGTTTGAGGAGGAGGACGACGACAATAACGACGTGAGAGTTTGAGCATGCGTAAAACGTAGGGTTTCAGGGAGTAAGTGCCTGGTGAGGGGGAAGGGTCTCTCCTGCTCTCTGTCCCTTTCCCCCTCCGCGGCCCCTTTGGGGCTCAAGTTTCTTTCTCGGGCCCTTGAGGGGGCGATCCGCGCGGGGGAGCGCGGCCTGCCCCGCGGACCAGTGTCCGCACAGGGGCCGAGAGCCATGGGGAGGTGAGGTGGAAGGTGCGAGGCTGCACCAGCCCGGTGCCCGCAGGCGCTGGTCGGAGAGCAGCGCAGCCGAGTGTACATGATGGCGTTGCTGCCGATGCTCGTCGGAGCTGTGGCAGCAGTCGAGATTGGCCGCAGGTGGCGGGCGCAGCCGGCGACGCCGGCCTTGCCGCAGGCGGCCCGCGCCGCGGACAGGACGCTGCCCGCGGAGGCCGTGACGGCCGACGGAGGGGCGTACGCGCCTCTGCTGCGGGCGCTGGAGGAGGACCAGCGGCGCCGCGGCATGGCGGCGGCTACTGAGGTGCCGCAGCGCCATGGCGCCCCCCCCACTGGGCCCGCGCCCAATGCCGGGAAGGGGCGAGGAGCGCCCATGGGGCCAGCAGTGACCCCGCCCCTCGGCGGCAAGGGGCGGCAGCAGTCCACGGCGACGCCAGCCGCAGCCCAGCGCCCTGTTGAGGCTTCACCCACACCGGCGGGTGGAGGAGATGAGGGGAGCTCACGGCGGCGCGGGAGCGGGATGTGGAGCTGGCTCGCGGGCCGCCGGCGAGACCCTCCGCCGCGGCGGAGCACCGAGGACGCTGGCGGCCCAGACGCAGGAGAGGAGGAGGTGCGAGGCGGGTTCAGCTTTGGGGGAGTCAAGTTCGGAGTGAGCTGGCTCGGAGGCTGGATCACGGACTTGCCGCCAACGGAGATACAGTGGTCAGATCTGATGTTTGGCGGCGGCGGCCTGGTCGGGAGCGGGCTCAACACGGTGGGCTACGCGGCATTCGGCACAGGTTGGCCCTTTTTGTGCTGGACCACATTTGCAGGACTGATCGTGGCGCTCGTCATCGGCTTGGGATACGGCTTACACTCCATCGCCTCGGCAGTCGACGTGTTGGTCTGCGCGCCACTCCGTTGCCTGGGACGGGCGTTGGGACTGTGCTGTCCGACTTCGAAGCCACCAGTCACAGCCGCCGAGGAAGGAGTGGTACCAGAGCTTAGGGGACCAGCCACCGCCATTGCTGTGGAGAGCGAGTCTTACGTCCAGCTCCGCGCAAAGGGGGCCGACAAGGTGCCCCATCACTTGATCATCAAGGTGGGCGACACCGCCGCGAGGCTGGAGAGGCCACCTTTGAATACTGGGATTAAGTATAAGAAGGCAGGAGTGGCATGGCCGTACCGCGAAGTGCTCGCTACCACTTCAAGGCGACTACGTGACCTGCTAGAGGACTCCCAGGACAAGGTGGTGCACCTGTGCAGAGACACGCCCTGCACGGACGAGGGCAACTACGCGGTGCATGCCCCGGCGTACGGGTACGTGACCGCTGAGACGGACACCAACTTGGAGGCGCTGGTGGAGGCGGCGCCGAAGCCTTGTTGGGCTGGGCGGGCAGTGGGGGCAGCGGCTGCATCGTGTGGGCGGGGCTGTTCCGCTTTGGGGTTGAAGGGGTGTGCCAGGCTCTGTGGGCCCCTCAAGCGTTGCTGCCAGAGGGGCTGCCAGCGCGGCCGGCGAAGCAGAGCAGACACCCCAGCTGCCCTGTTGAAAGACCCGAACTCGGAGACGGAGTCGGAGCCGGAGCACCAGCGCTGTATGGCCCGCGAGGTGCTGTACCAGGAGGGTGACACGATATTCCAGCAGTGCAAGGAGAAGTGTCGAGATCGAGCCCGAGGTGCCCCAGTCCGCCTGGTCACGGAGGATGGCGAGAAGTGGAATGTCAAGGGGGCGGAGAAGGTGGTCAACCTGTGCTGGCAGCGCACGAACGCCTACGAGCGCGAGAGAGGAGTGAAGAAGTGCGCGCACCTCGGCTGCCATGCGTTGGGTCGGGTTCTGAACCGCGGGGTGCTGACGTGTTTGGAGCACGACCTGGCGAATGAGGAGACCGCTCGACTTGTCACCGTCGCCGAGGGACCGGCGCCTGTGGTGGCCGGAATGGCATCCGAGCAGCCCACCCGGTACAGGTCGAGGTCGCCTACGCCGACAGCTGGGAGGCCCATCCTCCCCTTGGCGTCGGCCAGTGGGGCGTGGCTTACGGCCGTGGTGCGGGGCCCACGGGGTACGGAGATGGCGAAGAAGTACTACTGCTACGGGTGCCAGCTGGCGGCCGAGGAGGATGGCTGGACTACGTTTCGCATCCCGGGGCTCGAGGCCCAGGCGACTGCCCCATCCAACCTGGGGCCGGTGATCGACGACCGGGTGCGCACCGAGGCTGCCGCCGCTGGAGCGCCCGCCATCATCGTGCGGACGGTGAACCAGATACCCGACGGAATGGACGAGCACGGCCAGACAGCTAGCCCGGTGGCTCAGGCGCTGGCGCGGGGCGCGACGGGGAGGGAGGACCATCCCCTGTGCATTCTGACGCGGGGGATCGAGGAGGCAGGAGGGCGAGACGAAGGACGCGCGCGGAGGCGCCCGCCCCCGACTTCCCCGACGCACCCAACGCAGCCACCGTGGAGAGACACGATAACTCGAGGAGAGCTGGGGGGACTATTGAATGGGGCGGCTCGGGAGTGCTGGCGTCGTCGAGGGGGGGCGGCCTTGGCGTTGGAGTGCCTGAAGGCAAGGGCCAGCGGAGAGGATCACCCGCTGGGCGTGGCCGAGAGGCATCAGCACTCCGAAGGTTTCGATGATCTGGGAGAGGCGCGCGACGCGATCGTCGAGTCGCTCGAAGCCTTGGAGAGGGGCCGCGGCTCCTTCATGTCGGACGATGAGGTAGAGAACCTGCGGCCGCTAGCTGAGGTGCTGAGGGAGAGGCGCGGCCTGAGCCAGGCACATGAGGAGGAGGCGGCGGGAGGAGCATGGCGGGAGGGGCTGGCACGGCCAGTCCCTGGCCCTGCGCGGCCGCCCACACCTCCCATGGCTCGCCCATCGGCGGTGGAGACGCCGCCCGGCTTGGGAAGGATGCCCGAGCCGAGCCGGCCAGCCAGGGAGGAGATGGGGTCAGCTCGAGGTTGGGAGCCCAAGCGGCGGGCAACCGACTTGGGCGGTCAAGGAGTCGACTTGCGGGGCAGCACCGCGCGGGCCGAGCTGGGCCGAGGCCCGCCGACGGGTCGACCAGGACATGACCCCACACCGCCCCCCATGGACCTGTTCGGACATCGGGCTGGCCCGACCTTTGGGGTCCCGGCGAGGAGATCGCGAGTGAGTTTCGACGAGGAAGATTATGGCCCATCGGAAAAGGTTCGGAGGTCAGCGGGGGCACTCGGTGACCTTGAGGACAAGGACAGCGAGGGAATGGTTAAGGTCATGGCGGACATCGCGTACAACCTCGACCTAACGAACAAGCGGGCGGAAGACGCAGCGGCGGGGAAGATGGACGCCCTCCAGTCGATCACGAAGGACCACGAGCTGCTTGTCCTGGCGGCGCGTGGATGCGGGAGGTTCCGAGTGGCCATCTGCCCGGATGACTTGGGCCGGGCGCTCGTCAAGGCACTCCTGCGCATGGCGGAGCATTCCTCGGCGTTGTTCAAGCACCAACGCTGGCCCACCCTGATCAACTACCGGATCGCCTTCGGCATCGCGCCCGGGTCATGGGGAGGCAAGTCGGTCGAGACGCTGGCCGCTCACGCGCTCAGCGTGGCCGACTGGGTGACTTGCCCAGAGGAGCTGTTCGATGACTACGTACCCACGACAGAGTACAATATCGAGCCACGTCCGAAGCAGCCCGTGGACATGCTGAAGTGGGCACGGCAGGCTCGCAACGGCATGTGGGCGGTATGTCTGGCGTATGGGGCCGAGCGCTGGGATGAGAGGAGCGAGGCCTTGGACTACCTCATCCGGCAGCGCGAGGCGAAGCCGCGGAAGTACACCGCCCGTTTCGTCCAGGATGCCTGTGAGGAGCTGAACGGGCGGTGGTGGGAGGAGCTTCGGTGGAAGGTGAAGGAGGTGCAGCGCTACTGCAACAAGGAGCTCATGATGAAGGAGGACTTTATCTTCGCCGCTCGGACGCCGACGCCGGAAGGACCACCGCTGCTGACACTGCCTACGACGTTCGAGGTGGAGGACCCGGACGGGTACTTCAAGACGGTTATCTTCGAGCGCCTGGTCAAGACAGCGGACAACGCCTACTGGGGGAACGCTCGCCGTGCCCAGCTGCGCCCTCTTGCAGCAGGAGGAGTGGGGGAGGTCGAGGAGCGCCGCCCGGCAGGAGGTCTGCCCCAGCTCCCACCAGGTGGCGGGGGTGGAGAGAAGGTTGGCGGTCTGACAGGAGGCGGTGGAGGAGGGGCAGGAGGAGGTGCCCTGAAGGCTGGAGCGAGCAAGGTCAAACTCCCGCCGGAAGTCCTCTCGGCTCTGACTGGGCCCGAGGTTGCGGAATCGGTCAAACACGGGCCGAACGACTCCAAGGGAACGCCCAAATGTTGGGATGCAGCTTGCCACGATGGGTGCTCGAAGACGGCCGCCACGTGTCAGCGGTCCCACGCGGAAGGCATCGAGAGCGCTGACCGGGCACACTGGACGGTTAAGGCGCAGTACATCAAGCGGGGAGGTCTTAAGACGGGACCGAAGATAAAGATCGAGGATCGGCTCGTCAAGATTAAGCAGCTGCGAGCGGATGCCCAGAAGGAGCAAGCCGCGAAGGTGCAGGAGGGAAGGAACCAGGCAGCGCAACGAGGCGGTCGGCGAGGAGGCGCGACGGGAGCTGGCCGATCCGCGGTGGCGGAGGAGGCTGCCAAGCCGCCCGGGGAGCACGCGGACATGGAGTACACTACTCAGGAGCGCGAGCTCCAGGAGTTGGCGCAGGGCCCCGATGAGAGCTGGATGCGGGGCCACGGGGGCCAAGCCGCGGTCGTTTACCCACCCAAATTGCCGGAGGACGTGCCGGAGGCGGCGAAGGTTCACATGGCGATGGCGGACCAGGTCAGCAGCTCGCCGGAAGCAAAGTTGGTTGCTGGTGCGCCGAGCCGTCTCCGTTCCTATTGTCATGGCCGCTTGCTGGACGGTACCTCGGGGGGCAGATCACCCCGATCGAGGAGATCCTGCAGGATGCTGTGGAGCTGGGAGATGAGGAGTTGGCGGGCCAGGCCCGGCCGCATTTGGCGTCACGAGTGGAACGAGTCGGGTGAGAATTTGAGGGTCCAGAAGTGCATGTGGG
>CAUYUJ010015593.1:5000-20000 GCA_963575745.1 Prorocentrum cordatum | reverse complement strand
TGAAAGTGCGCGCCATGAGAGCAGAAACTGCAGGACATACACGTCGGCGCTTCGACACGTGGGATGCGTTCGGGTCGTTCGGGAACAGTTGCCCGTAGAGCATCGAGACAGCCGGAGTCTGCCGCAGGCGAGCGAGGACCTCCGCGTTGGTCTCAGTCATAGTAAATGTACCCGCGGGGATCTCTGTCATGAACGACTCGAGCCCAATCGGCCGCGTCACAGGTCACCCCGGATGCGTCGGCGATGCGTCGGAGACGATCGCCCATGCACGCAAGGTCCTCTCAAATGCATCTGCGATGCGTCGGCGCTGGCGATGCAGCGACGATCAGCGATGCGTCAGCGATGCGTCAGCGATGCTTCAGCGATGCGCCAGCGATGCACCAGCGATGTATCAGCGGTGGCCCACCAGATCCCCACCCGAAGCCTCAACGAGTACGTGCCCGAGATGCGTTAGGTTTGGCTCATTCGCGTCCAGTTGGCCCCAGACGTACCACAAGATCCCAAATTAGATTTCAACGCGGCATCCCGAAAACGGCCCCGTTGGGGCGCCGACGCAGCAGAACGCGGGGCCAGACGATGGGGCGGCACGACATAGGGGATGAGGAGGGGAAGAGGGGGTGGGGAAGGGGACGATGATGATGACAAGGAGGAGGAAGAGCAGGAGGAGATACATAAATGATGAGGATATAACCGTGCACGGCAGGTCAGGGGAATGGTAGAGGGGTGCTGAGGAAGCGTCCTGCCTCGGTTCCAGTGTGCCCACTGTGCGCCTATGGGATGCCCACCAGCAGCGGGGGCCTGCGGTGCAAGCAACATACTATACACGCCTGACGGTGCATGGGGAGGGGAGGGGAGCAGCATTGTTATTGTGTGTAGTAATGTTGCATGCCATATGTGCTCTCTGTTGTGCGTCTGTCTGCTCTCTCTGTCGCTCGCCCTCGACCCGATAAATTCGGCGCTCAATTGATGTCGCATTGAAACACAGCTTGAAACATGTCGGCGAAGGCGATGCCGAACAAAGGGGGGTATTCGCCCGTTGATTTCAATCCAGGCTTCCCCTCATAATATCCCTTACGGGGGTGCAGCGTCCACACTTTGTCGCGGGAAGATGCAGTCGCCATGGCAGGGCGCGAGCGTTTGAGATACTTCTTTGCCACGGCTTCAGGTACCGTGGTAGAGAGGTGCACACATTTAGGACGAGCATTGCGACTGCGCGAAAAAGCGCCGAGCCAAGTGCAGAATCTAGCGTGGCGGCATACCCGCCTCAGCGATTGCATCATCGGGTGCGCATCGAGACACGACGTCGCAGGATTACAGGCGATCCGTAACAGACGGATGTGAATACAGATGCACCAGATGGGATACAATTTGAATGGGCCCAGGGACCATTTGGACCCTGGAGGGCCCGCCGCGACGGCACTATGACGATGGCGCCTGTTACCGATCGCCATAGATTTTCATACATGTAATACACGCCCCTGGAGCTCAAAAGGACCCCGATCCAGCTCATGAAGAATGCCATCCAGTTGCCCGCCACAACGTATGGCCTCCTGTCGTCGCCCATTTTGTCGGATGATCTTCCCGAAGTGTTTCGTGAGAGCCAACAGAACGATGTACATTCGATCCCAAGGTGAACGACCCCAGTACGCACCACCCTCATACACAAAAGTGTGGCCCAGACAAACCCTTCCACCGTCATCAAATTCTCAGTCTGGCAGTGCGCCACGTCGAACGAGGCACAAGCGAATCCCCGACGGGCGATCTCCTTGCCAGGCTCGTCCCGCCCAGCGAATATGTGAGTGAATTGGAGGTCCCGCGTGTACGTGCCTGGGGGGGCAGTGTAGTCGTCTTGTCATCGTTCCCTCATACCCCCATCCTCGTCCTCGTCCTCGGTCTCCTCCTCCTCATCCTCGTCATCTTCTCATGCTCCCCCTCCTGGCGTTGCTCGCGCGTGCGTACGCGCTGCTCCTCCTCCCCGTATGCCCTCGTCCCCCCCCTTTTCCTCATCCTTCCTCCTTGTCCGCCAACCAATCCTCCTCCTCCACCACCACCACCTCATGCGTTCCTTGCATTAGACGCAGCGTCGCCGATGCACCGACGACTGCCCCAGACGCGACGCCGTCGCGACGTCGACCGCTGGCAGATTGCCGATGCATCGCCGATGCGCCGACGCGTCTGAAGGCCCATTCGGGCCCGCTCTTTCTTTATAGGGGTGGGGCGGGTCATTAGATCCGAGCCTTGTTCTAACAGCGAATTCGCCGTTCGGAGAGCGAACGAAGCCAAGTCGTGAATCGGCAGGTCGGGGGGGTGCCACTGGAATTGCAGAGCCAAGTCGGCGACGAGTGGGTCGACCGTCGCCTCGACGATCGTCGGCGAGAGCAGGCCCACAAGCAAGAGCGTGCCGACCAACGTCGCTCTCGTCATCACGGGCGAAGAACAACTAGTGTGTGGGCCGCGAAGCGCCCTGTCCCAGATATCGTTGGAGATCAATCCTGTCCCAAAGACCCTCGTCAAAATCGCCGTAAGATGACTGCTCCGCAATTCGAGCCAACATGCAATTCAGAGATTCATCCCTCCAGGTTGCGTATGTGCGTGGGTGACCCATGTCAAACATCCTCGTGGACAGGGGGGGGTACCAAATGGGGGCGAGGCGTCACATCATATTGGGCAGTATTGGACACGTATGCGCCCACGAGCTAACATCCCACAGGAGGAAACGCGTGATACCAGGAGGGTACAGTCGGAGGGTGGCGGGAATGGAGGAGAGGAGGAGGAGGTGGGTGGTTGGGGGAGGAGAGGAGAGGGGAAGGGAGGGGAGATGAGAGAAGAGGAGAGGAGAGGAAAGGAGACCCCCCTTACCGCAATCAGATCTGCGCCTGATACGGGCGCGTCGCTTGCCCGAGGGGAGGTGAAAGTCCCGACGCCCCCGACAACGGGATCGACCTATACGTCGAGGCCAGGGCACCGCTCTTCTGATTGCGTTTCGTGTTGCTCGCTTCCCGCCATCCGTCACGTTCGTCGTCGCACGCTCGATCCCCCGCACCACTAATCCCCGTCGCGATCATCATATCCTCACCCCCTCGCCACCTCCATCAAAGCCGAACGCTCTCAAGGTACCAGGCAAGGACGCAAGACCACATCATGCCAGTGCAACCTTGCTCGATTGCGATAGACTGACTGACGGCGTGGATACGAGGCAAGGATGCATGGGCACATGATGGTATCGAGTTTCATGCCCGCGGGTCCTCTCGGTCATATGCCAAAAGAGATGATGCTTTGGCTTTCCCTTTACTCCTGCGCGATCCAGCGCAATCAAGTGGTTGAGACACAACTCTTCTAGTTGATCACACGACTCGCGCGTGAGGACGTCGGGCTGGCCATCCAAGTATTCGTTCCATCGATGCAGATACTGTGCACACTGGAGCAACTCAGTTCCTTTAACAATGTGGCCACACTCGTTGGGCAAAAACTTCTGGACGAAAAACGTGAACAACCACAACGTTTCATGTGCTTTCGTTTTGACGAATGGTTTAGTTCGACTCCCAAACATAGCAGCTTGGATGTTACCAACCTCGCTCGGGTGGTGACCGAGGCGTCTCTGCTCGGCATACCACGGCTTAAGCTTGGATGATATCCGAGCAGCGGCCTGAGGATGACAGAAGCAACGGCACCGGACGTGCGCTGACAAGACGCATAGCCAGACGCAAGCACATCACCTTGCGGGCAATTGCGAGAGGATGGATGCGGAGGGGCAGGAGGTGGAAGAGGAGAGTTGAGTTGAAGAAGGAAAGGGAGAGATGTCGCATTGGAGATGTGATTGCGTCATGACTTATTTCGAACTACAGCCAAGCCTGGGCCTCTCGGGCGAATGCCGTGCCGACGCCTCCGACGTGCTGCGAATCCACTGACCGCCAAAAACATTCCAAGACAATGAACCCCATGACACCAAGTGCAACTGTATGCAGAAAGTCTACAGCAAACGACGTACACAGAGAGAGGCCCAACTCTCTCGCCCACAAAGGGTTGCGATACTTCAGCAAGGTTTCGCTACTTGTCCGCCAAAATCGGAGTTTTGTGGGCGGCGTGATGTCTGTGTATTTTGAAGTATTTGGTAAGTTGGGTTGTGGATGCAGCCTGTCGCCTGCGAGCAAGGGCTCGGAAGCGGCATTCAAACGCGGCACTGGCTTAGTAATGCGCAAACCGCCACCTGTGTTGGTCTTCCGATTGGGCCTACGTTTGTCGAAAGCAAAGCCACCTGCGTTAAATAAGATATTCAACTCGTGGCGCGAGTTGATCTCGATCCACTTCTCTGCGGCAACGCAGGCGTTCTCGTGGGAGCCGAGGACGTGACATTGCCAAGGAGGGGTATCAGTTCGTAGCAAACTGAAAGATGATTTTAATAAGTTGACGGACCGACCGCGATCGGCGATCAGGGTGCCCAGGACCCAATGACCACGACCACCCGAGATCAGCGAGTTCGATCACACCCACCATCGTTCATTCTACATAGTACACGATAACCCCCTCCCCCCTAAAAAAACACACACCTGTAGCGGTGCATTGATGCTGAGGTCGCCGTGCATAGAGGACACGGGTTGGATTTACTTGACCAACTGGGAGCCCCAAAATATTGGCAGATCGCTTCCCAATCGCACATGACGTGCACGACGGCCCCACGGAATCCGAGAGGAGCTCCTGGGACATGATCGCGGCCACCCTTGAAACCTGGATGATTTTCTGGCCACATACCATTGCCCAACGACCCAACTGACCATCGTATAAACGAAAACAGCGCATATAGACTGCACCACCCTCCACACCCGCAACGGCACGACGTCTGCTTGCGAAGCACCGCAATGACGTGCCTGCGGCCAGTGATGACATTCGAGCAAGAAAATACCACTTGGCTTCGCAACCTGCCCGCGGAGGCCCGTCCTCCATAAGCAGCAGCGTCAACGAATAAAGCAAGCGGTGCCACTACTTCACCATCGGCCAAGCCTGCTAGCACAATTGGATGTCTCTGCCACGCAGGTGGGAACGACCGCTGAGCTAGTTTAGTCTTGAATTCCTTTGGGAGTGGGCAAAAACTCACTCCCCCTCCTCATCCTCCTCCTCATCTTCCTCATCGCCATCCTCCTCCTCATCCGTATCCTCCTCTTCATCACCATCATCATCCTCCCCATCCTGCTCATCATCCCACCATCGCTTGCGTCATCATCCTCCGTGTATGGATGTATGTACGTACGTATTTATGTATGTACGTATGGGTGGATGTATGCATGTAGTGATGTATGTGTGTGTATGTATGTATGTAGGTATGCAGGTATGTATGTATGTATGTAGGTAGGTAGATATGTAGGTAGGTAGGTAGGTATGTGTGTGTATGTATGGATGCATGTATGTATGTGCGTACGTATGTGGGTATGTATGTGTGTGTATGTATGTATGTGTACATGTATGTACGTATGTAGGTGTGTATATACATGCACGTGTGCATGCAATTATGTACATGTGGACGCACGTGTGCATGAGTGTATGTGTGTATGTATGTATGTGTGTATGTATGCATACATGCATGTATGTATGTATATATGTAGGGGTGTGTGTGTATGTATGCATACATGCATACATGTATGTATGTATATATGTAGTATGTATGTATGTATATATGTGTGTATGTATGTATGTGTATGTGTGTACGCATGTATGTATGCATGCATGTATTTAAGTATGTGTGTATGCATGTATGCATGTATTTGTATTGATGTAGGTGTGTATGTATGTATGCATGTATGTATGTATGCATGTATGTATGTGTGTATGTATGTATGTATATATATGTATGCATGCATGCATGTATGTATGTATGTATGTATGTATGTATGTTTGTATGTATGTATGTATGCATGTATGCGTGGGCACGCGTGTTCATACGTATGAGGGGGAGGGGGGTACCCGAGTGGTTCACCATATAGGTTGCCCCGATGCGTCATCGAACGAAGTATATGATGCGTGTAGTTCAGCGTGAAGCGATTCATGTATCGATCGAACGCGCAACTCGACAGTAGCATGGCGGTTGTGCGTCAGGTTAAACCCAGGAAACGAGAGAACTCCAGGCTGCACCCGATCAGATATCACCAATGCTCGAATATTGCTTCTCAGTTTTCTAGCTGCGTTACCATTGCTCTTGGTTCCAGATGCCTCGGGCGGGACCCCCCACTCTCGTAAGTTTCCCTTTGCACCAGCAGCGGCCGCATAATGACATATAGTCGCCATCGCCGCTCCAGACATCGGCCTGCCCTCGCAATACATGCTCTGGAGGAATTCAAGCAAGCGGTTACCATTGTCTTCTTGGGATTGTTCGTTATTGGGGACGTATAATGTTCTTCGCCGCTTTTTTGGCGGCATGGCTGGCTGCGAACTCGAGCCAACTCGTTGCGAGCGTACAAACCCTAGGGCAGGGATCCGACGATACGCGAATGACATATGCGAGGGTGCTAGGTCGATGTTTGGACCGACGATGTATGTCAGAGAGCGCATGACAGCTGTCGGACTCGACCCCCCCGAGCCGACTTCACGCCTAGCACGCGCGAGCAGATGCCGTCTCGGGGGGGGGGGCACGTGCCCACTGCGAACCGAGAAGACAGATCACCGCTCGCACATGGGCGCATCTATGTTGCGCAAGGTGCGCTCTAAACATTAGATGTCCCAGCTCTCTCCATGATAATCGCAAGATGATGGGTGTTGGGCGAGATGGAAGAGCTGGGAGGTGACTGGTGCAGGGCAACGAAAGCGCACAGCATCGGTCAGATACTGCTTTGCCTCTCCAATGCCTGCCTTTATACGCGAAATCGACTAAACAGTGTGGGGATCAGCTGGGATCAGCGATGCGTCAGCGATGCGTCAGCGATGCGTCGATGATGCTACCTTGTGCCACCTGACACATGCGAGTGTAAGCGGATATCAGCGATGCGTCAGCGATACGTCAGCGATGCTACCGTGCACCGCCTGTAACGCAATCGGATCAGCGGAGATCAGCGATGCGTCAGCGATGCGTCAGCGATGCCACCTTGTATATTTTCATATATATATATATGGTTTCAGAGGGGGGATCAGCGGACGTCAGCGATGCGTCAGCGATGCGTCAGCGATGCCACCGTGCTGTCCGATCCGCTTCCGGGTCCGGGAGTTTACGATCCGTGATGGTTCCGGGTCCGGAGGTTGAGCCCCTACGGGTTCAGCCTGTCATTTCCCGCTGATCCCGCGTTCAGTCGGGTGAGACTCACTCAAATTAGAACATGTAGCACAGTCGATCAACCCCACATCTAGAAAGAAGCTGGTGCCCTACCCAGCGCCAGCTGATCTTGACACCGCTCGAGTCGGTTCTCACGCTGCAGCACCGTGATGTCCCTCTCTTCGGTCACTCGTCACGGCGGCGAGGGGAAGGGTGTATACTCTTGATTACTTAATCGAGGGGGTGGCTGTTAACCGTCCGACGCTGTGTTTCAACTCCCACCCATCCATGTTTTTCTCCCTCACGATGCCAATCTGCATTCCCATCCCGTTCCGTATGCTCCTCACCATCCTCCTCCTGGCCACTTCTATCCACCGCCCTCCCCTTATTCCAACAACGCAATTTGTAACAACCAGCTGATGTGTTTCAGAATATATTTCGGATCGTGGCGCTAAGGAGGCCACGGCGGTCTGGGGAGTTCCATGGGCAAACGTCAAAACATCATGAGATCATGTTTTGGAAACCACATTTCCCCTCGCCGTATGCTGCAGCCTTGGCCCGTGCCTTGGGCCTGGCCTTAACCTTCGGTTTCGGCTTCGTCTGGGCGCGCGCGGTGAAGCTCGCATGGGCGTCGAGCGTCTTCGTGAGGGTCTGCGCAAACTTCGCGCAGAGATCCTGGGACATGGAACGTGGGAATCAGCGCCCCCCCCCCTCGCCAACAGGCCACCCCCATCGATCGAGGCGACCGTGATCCACGGGCTCGAAGGCGCCCCGATGGGAAGGGGCGGGGGGGGGCGATACTGAGGATGACGAGGAGGAGGAGGACGAGAGGGAAGAGTAGGAGGAGGAGGAGGAGTGCGATAAGGAGGATGAGGACGAGGGTGAGGAGTGTGAGGGGGAGGATGCCGAGGAGGAGGAGGAGGCCGAAGAGGCGGAGGAGGAGGAGGAGGAGGAGGAGAGGAGGAGGATGAGGATGATGACGCAAGTCCTTCAAGTCCTTCTCGAGCGCATCCGCCTGCTGGATAATATTCACGTCGTTGCCGACCGATGCGATGACCTGCAGAGGGGTGGTGGGAGGCGCGAGGAGGAGGATGATGACGAGGAGGAGGAGGCGGAGGGGGAGGAGGAGGAGGAGGAGGAGGAGGAGGAAGAGGAGGGTGATGCTGAGGACGAGGAGGCGGAGTGAGGCGAACGAGGATGAGCATGATGAGGAGGATGAGGAGGAGGAGGAAGAGGAGGAGGAGGAGGAGGAGGAGGAGGAGGAAGAGGAGTATGATGACGGAAACGATCGACGACACCGACGACACCGACCGACGATCAGGGGCGCGACGAGGGGGAGGAGGAGGAGGAGGAGGAGGAGGATGAGGAGGATGTGGAGTAAGAGGAGGGGAAGGAAGAGGGGCGACGTGGTAGGGGGCGAGGATGAGCATGACTTAGGGTGATTGGTTACGGCGATAAGTTAGGAGGAGGGTGGCGGTGCCTGGTTCTGCTTCGTGCCGTTCATCAAGAGCTTGCCCAGGGTCGTGCTGCCAGCCTTCGCCCTCGCCTCCTGCGCGAAGCGCGTGATGGCTCCGAGGGCCTCATCGGTGCGGGCCCACTTCCACTCGTCCTCGGAGTTGATGCTCAACGTCATGGACTCGCTCTGCGACAACGTCGCCTGGAGGGTGGCGATGATCTTCCTGGCCTCCGCCATCTTGATCTGCGCGGGCGTCCTCTCCTTCTTGACCTTGGGCTCGGCTGGAGCTAGCTCAGGGCCATCGCCAGCGCCCGCCTCCTCGCCCTCGTCCTGCCAGCCCTCCTCCTGCCAGCCCTCCTCCTGCCAGTCGTCCCAACCGTCGTTCTGGTCATCCTGCGCCCTGCGCCTCTTGCACCGCTTGCCTTGCGCCATGCGCCCTGCGCACTGCGCGGCCTCCTGGGCCACCTCGCGTGTCTTCTGGCGCTGGCGGCGGCGCGACTCTCCTGCTGCGGGCTGCGCCATCGGCGGGGTCGGCACCTGGGACGCCGCGGCCGCGGCTGGCGATGGCAGCGCTGCCGCGCGACCAAGGCCGCCCACGGCTGGGCCCTGCGCGAGCACCTGGGGCACCGCAGCCGCGGCAGGCGATGGCAGCGCTGTCGCGCCACCGAGGCCGCCCGCGACTGGAATGTGCGCGAGCCGCCGCATGATGTCCACATCGGAGCTCTCGTTCTGGATCTGGAAGTCCTGGCAATGATGCTTGGTATTTTGCACAAGCGTTGCAATCGAGAAAACGTGGAGCAGATGCTGGATGGGGAGGAGGGGGGAAGTAGAGACGTGAAGAGAGGGGGCGAATGCAGGATACGGTGGAGAAGGAGGGGAGACTGATCAGAGCGAGGATTCGGAGAGAGGGGGGGCACGTAGCACGATGAGGAGGCGCGGAGGACGAGCAGGAGGTGGATGAGGCGAGGCGGAGAAGGATGCGGTGAGAAGGATGAGGAGGAGGTGGATGGGGCGAGGGTGGAGAGGGGGAGGCGAGAAGGAGGAGGATGAAGCCGCGCTCCTGCCACCGCTTCATGAAGCGCTCGTTGTAGCGCATCTCTATGTGCATGAACTTGACGCCCTGGTGGAAGATGTCCCGCTGCACGAACGGGTACCCGAGCTCCACGCACATCATCGCCGTGATGGAGATGTTGCGCAGAGTCTCGGGGTCCTTGTACCCTGTCGGGCCTCCTATGGAGCGTTGCAAACAATGCGGATCCTCGTTCGCCTCACTCATCATCATCATCCTCGTCATCCTCCTCCTCTTCATCCTTATCCTCCTCCTCTTCCTCCTCATCCTCCTCATCCTGTTCCTCCTCCTCCTCCTCTCATCATCTCCTCCTCCTCCTCCTCCTCCTCCTCATCCTCCTCCTCCTCCTCCTCTTCCACAGCCATCTCATGTTCGTCGTCTGTCCATCTCATCATTCTTCTCCTCCTCGTTCACTTGCTTCTCCTTCACCTTATTATCATCCACATCCTTCTGTTCCCCACCAACTTAGAACGCGGTCCTTCGAGCTCCGCGAGCTTCAGGAAGGACACCACCCTGCCGTTCTTCAGCCACTCGTCGGAGTGGCTCTCAGTATAGATTCGCTGGCGGGCGACGGCGCCCTTGTACTGCTTCTTCGCCCAATTCGCCTGACTCGTCCTCATCCTACTCCTCCTCATCATCATCATTGTCATCATCATCCCCACCCTCCTCATCATCAACTGTCTCCTTCTCACGCTTCATCCTCATCCTTCCTCTCATCATCCTCCGCCTCCTCCTCCTCCTCCTCGTCGCCCCCCTCCTCATCCTCCTCCTCCTCATCCTCATCCTCATCCGCCTACTCTTCCTCCCCCTCCGCATCCCCCTCGCCATCCATAGCGTGCCTTGACCGTGTCGGGGTCGGCCGCCTTCTTCAGCTCCTTGCGAAGCTTGGCGCTCTTGTCGCAAGCCCGCTTGAACCGCCAGCCGACCATGCTCCTGGCCTTGAAGATGCCGCCGTTCTCGTCCACGACCTTGATCAGCTCGGCGTCGCCTCCACTCTGCCGCCGCTGCTTCGCCGTGCCCGCGCCCGTCTGGACACGGCTCCGCCCAGAAGCTGGCGGCGTCATCGGCTGACACTCCTTGACGCCATGCCCCCTGGGCTTCTCACTCAGCCTCCCGAGGACCGCTTCGAAGGCGAGCGTGTGCGCCTCTTTCGGCGGCGTGTCGGCGACCGTGGTGGGGTCGCGCGGGGCAGGCGTGACAGGCGACTCGGTCTCATGCTTCATGGCTGCATCCTGGGTCTCCTCGACGAGCGGCTCAGCGCCTGCAGCGGCAGCAGCAAGCTCCTCGGTTGTCGCCTCCACAGTACCTGCATCATCGTCCGAAGCTGCATCGCCGTGACTGAGCGCCACTGCCTTCCTGGACCGCTTCGGGCGCTTCGGGATCCCCGACATCCGCCTCGTGGGCTTCCTCTTCTTGGGCATCGCATGGTGCACGTCCCACCCGTCGGCGGTCACTGCGTGGCCTCCTGGCGCATCTGCGGCGCCCTCCTGGCCCCCTTGCAAGTCAGCGGCTGCCTCGCACTCGGCCGCGGCCGCTGCCTGGCTTCCTGGGGCATCTGCAGCGCCTTGCAGATCAGCGGCTGCATCGCACTCGGCCGCGGTCGCTGCATGGCTTCCTGGTTCATCTGCGGCGCCTTCCTGGGCAGCGGCCGCCTGGGCTGCTCTCCGAGTCCTGCGCTTCTTCCGTTTCTTCTTGGGGATCGCATCGCCTCCGGCCAAGTCCTGACTTGATGGTTTCTCGGCGGCGCCCTCGCTGGCACGCTCTTCTCCTGCTGCTGCGTCGGCCGCGTGCCCGCCGCCTGCTGGCGCATCAGCGGCTTCCTCAGCTGCGCGCCCCTCGCCTGCTGGCGCATCAACGGCTCCCTCGGCTGCGCTCACATCGCCCGCTGACACGGCGGCGTCCTGGCACGCGCCCCCGGCATCATCTCCTGGCACAGCAGCGTCCTTGCTGGCGCGCTCTGCTGGCGCATCGGGCGGGCCAGACGCAGCGACGCCCTCCTGGCTCGCCTTGCCGCTCCCGCCCAGCACATCACCCTCATCTCCCCAACCACTTGGGCGCGGGACAGGCTGGATGTCAGTCTCAACGACGGTATCATGTGGATGATCGAAGCGGGTGTCGAAGGGCGCACGAAGGCCATCTGAGTGATCACCTGGTGGCGAATCGTCAACGAATACCTCGGCTCTCTGCGCGCGAGCCATCTGGGTCAAGATGCTCTCGTCGGGACCGACGCTCCCCATGAGAAACGAGTCGCTGCATGGCTGCTCGCCGTCGGCGGAGTACTCATTGTTCCTGAACGCTGCGTTGAAGATCCCGTCGTCGGGGCCTGATTTGCATCCCCATCCGTCTCCTCCTCCTCCTCATCCTCATCCTCATCCTCATCCTCATCCTCCTCCTCCTCCCTCATCCTCCTCATCCTCCTCCTCCTCTCTCTCCTCATCCCCACCCCCCTCCTCTTCATTCCCATTCCTCCTACTTCCTTCGTTCTCCTCAGTCCTCATCATTCCTCCTCCTCCTTCCTCCCCATCCTCCTCCTCCGCCTCCGCCTCCGCCTCCTCCTCCTCCTCCTCCTCCTCCTCTCCTCCTCACCCCCTCCCCATCACCGCCTCACCATCCATCATCCCATGCCTCAGTCCCCTCTCATTTCGCATCCTCATCCGCCCCATCCGTCTCGTGCGCCCCCGCCCCCCCGGACCGCCAGGCCCAGCAGCCGATCGAGGGGGTGTCGTTGGCGACGGGCTTCCAGGCGCCATCGGCGGATCCACCGATTCGGTCGGCGAGGCTGTCGGACTCGCCCTGGGTAGTCGTGCATTCTCGGGGGCGCCGCCGTCGGGGTTCGCGGCCATCGCCCAGCCGTTCGCAACCCGCGCGGAAACTGCTTCTTTGGATAGGGGGCTGTATTGCCGCATCGCGGCCTCGAAGTAGCTAAACAGCTTGGGCCCGAGCCGCCGTTCGAATCGGGCGTCGTGTTCGATGACATCAGCGTTTCCGAAATGTCGTGTCGGCGTCGGGTTTCGTCGAAGCGCCGTCTGATTCCGAGCCGTATATTAGTTTTCGTGTTCGGGATGGTTGGTTCGGTTCGTCGGCGTCGGGGTCGGACCCCAACATTCGAATTCGCATGGGTCGTGTCTACGAGGGTTTCTTGGGAAAAAGGGGGCACCCCCAGTCCGGAGACAGACATATACCGCAACTTGCAACTATCTTCG
Organism: Prorocentrum cordatum; assembly: GCA_963575745.1. Classification (NCBI taxonomy): domain Eukaryota; class Dinophyceae; order Prorocentrales; family Prorocentraceae; genus Prorocentrum; species Prorocentrum cordatum. The sequence continues at coordinate 7,038 of CAUYUJ010015593.1, read as the reverse complement.
CGCCACAGCGGGACAATATGCAGGGGCACGAAATAATAAAATGTGGTCGCCCGCTAGCATAGCACAGCATATGTTGTCTAGCAGAAGCGGGATCAGCTTCGCGTTGCCATGTGCTTTCCTGTTTTTTTGAACATCAGACGTCGAGCACTCCGTGCGCACTCAAACGCGAAAGCTCGTGCATGGGCGATCGCATCCCTGAAAAACGTGCCTGGAGTCGGACGATGAGGCCCTCGAGAACCAGGAGATGGAAGGAAGGGGATGACCAGCAGCAGGATAAGGAGATGGAAGCAGTTCTACAGGAGGAGGGTGAGGAGGAGGAGGAGGAGGAGGAGGAGGAGGAGGAGGAGGAGGAGGAGGAGGAGGGGGGTAATGGGAGAGCCACGTCCTCCGTCCCCCATCACCGCTGGTGGAACATTCGCACCCTGTCCAGGAGCGTCTCGCCTGGCCCCTCGATCTGCGAAGATGCCCTTGGAGATGTTGGCGTCGCCGCCGTTGCTGCCCTTGGAGATGTTGCCGCCGCCGTTGCTGCCCTTGGAGATGTTGGCGTCGCCGCCGTTGCTGCCCTTGGTGATGGTGGCGTCGCCGCCGTTGCTGCCCTTGGTGAGGTTGGCGTCGCCGCCGTTGCTGCCCTTGGTGAGGTTGGCGTCGCCGCCGTTGCTGCCCTTGGTGGCGCTGGCGTCGCCGCCGTTGCTGCCCTCGGTGGTGCTGGCGTCGCCGCCGTCGCGGCTGCATCCTCAAGCTTCGGCCTCTTCGCGCCCGCACCTGTTGCGCAGTGTGCTGCTGGCCTCCTGGCCGCTGGCTTCTTCGCGACTGCGAGGTCCTCATGCTCATCTCGGGCCGCCTCGTCCTCCTCCTCCTCCTCCTCCTCGTCTTTCTCGCCGCCCTCTTCTTCTTCTCCCTCTTCTGCCGCCGCCTCCTCGTCCTCCTCTTCCTCGTCCTCCTCTTCCTCTTCGCCGTCGCCGTCGTCCGGATGGGCGGCGGCGGCAGGCCGCTTCCTCGCGGGCGATCCAGCCTCCTCGGCCTCGCCGTGCGGAGCGGCAGCCGCGGGCCTCCTGATGGCCGTTGCAGCGGCAGGGCGCTTCATCGCATGGGCCCGATCGTCCATGGCGCGCTTCTCCTCGCGCATCTGGCCGAGCGTCACCTCTCCTCTCGAGTACTTCTCCCCGAGCCCGATGAGCCACTCTTTGGCCTCGCGGGGGCGGGTTAGGACATCGAAAAGGAATCAATGGAGGAGGGGTGGCACGCGCCTGCTCGCACTCCAGCACTCGGAACGAGATCTGCAGCTTCTGAGAGTTGCCGATCTTGAAGATCAGCCCTGCGTTCCCTGGGTCGAGCAGCTTGCGCTCCACCCGCAAGCGCTGACCCTCCTGGCGGTCGGGGAGAGCCCCTATCCCGTTCTTCCCCTCCCTCCTCCTCCTCCTCGTCCTCCCCCTCTTCCTCGTCGTCCTCCTCGTCCTCCTCGTCCGCTTCGTCCTCCTCGTCATCCTCCTCATCCTCCTCCTCGTCCTGTTCCTCATCGCCCTCCTCCTCCTCCTCCTGGTCCTCCTTGTCCTCGTCCTCATCCGCATCCTATTCCTCTTCCTCCTCATCACCCTCCCCCCTCCTCCTAAACCTCGCCATCGTCGCCCTGAGCCGTCCCGCCCTCCTTCTCGTCGCCGTTCTCGCCCCTCTCGTCTTATCGCCCTCGCCATCTTTCTGATCCTCATGCTTCTCGTATCCCTCATCTCGTCGGCCTCCTTCGTTCCCATTCCCTCCGCTCCTTGTCGTGGGACTCCCAGAACACGTTGCCGCCCTTGCCGACGCTCTTGCCGCCGCCAGCGCTGCCACCGCTGGCGCCAGCGCTGCCTGATGGCTGTCGTACTGTGCACGTGAGGCCTGGAAGCTGGAAATACAGTTCCAGTCGCTGGCGTAATTCGCCATCTGAGCATAGCAGCCATCAATTCGTGTATGGGCTCCGCAGTGGCGGATGGGATTAACTCGGATGGAGGGGATTTAATAATTTTGGGATATGGGATTGGATGGGATATTGGGATCATTG
>CAUYUJ010015592.1:291287-322971 GCA_963575745.1 Prorocentrum cordatum | reverse complement strand
CCACTGGGGCCTTCGGTGCAGCTCTCTATGGGGCCACGAAACGTGTGAGGGGTGTGCCGAATTGGGTGCGGGTGGTGACGCATGCGGGCGGTGCCACTGGGGCCTTCGGTGGAGCTCCCTATGGGGCCACGAAACCTGTTGTTGTGAGGGGTGTGCCGGGATGGGTGGCGGGGGACGCATGTGAGCGCGGCCGCTGGGGCCTTCGGTGGAGCTCCCTATGGGGCCACAAAACGTGTCAGGGGGGTGCCGAATTGGGTGGGTGTGGTGACGCATGTGAGCGCCGCCACTGGGGCCTCCGGTGGATGATGGGGCCACGAAACCTGTCAGGGATGTGCCGAAATGGGTGTGCGGGACGCATGCGCATGTGAGCGCCGCCACTGGGGCCTTCGGTGGAGCTCCCTATGGGGCCACGAAACGTGTGAGGGGTGTGCCGAAATGGGTGTGGGACGCATGCGGGCGCGGGCACTGGGGCCTTCGGTGGAGCTCCCTATGGGGCCACGAAACGTGTGAGGGGTGTGCCGAAATGGGTGTGGCTGACGCATGCGGGCGCGGGCACTGGGGCCTTCGGTGGAGCTCCCTATGGAGCCACGAAACGTGTGAGGGGTGTGCCGAAATGGGTGTGGGTGACGCATGCGGGCGCGGGCACTGGGGCCTTCGGTGGAGCTCCCTATGGAGCCACGAAACGTGTGAGGGGTGTGCCGAAATGGGTGTGGGTGACGCATGCGGGCGCGGGCACTGGGGCCTTCGGTGGAGCTCCCTATGGAGCCACGAAACGTGTGAGGGGTGTGCCGAAATGGGTGTGGGTGACGCATGCGGGCGCGGGCACTGGGGCCTTCGGTGGAGCTCCCTATGGGGCCACGAAACGTGTGAGGGGTGTGCCGAAATGGGTGTGGGTGACGCATGCGGGCGCGGGCACTGGGGCCTTCGGTGGAGCTCCCTATGGAGCCACGAAACGTGTGAGGGGTGTGCCGAAATGGGTGTGGGTGACGCATGCGGGCGCGGGCACTGGGGCCTTCGGTGGAGCTCCCTATGGAGCCACGAAACGTGTGAGGGGTGTGCCGAAATGGGTGTGGGTGACGCATGCGGCCGCGGGCACTGGGGCCTTCGGTGGAGCTCCCTATGGAGCCACGAAACGTGTGAGGGGTGTGCCGAAATGGGTGTGGGGGACGCATGCGGCCGCGGGCACTGGGGCCTTCGGTGGAGCTCCCTATGGAGCCACGAAACGTGTGAGGGGTGTGCCGAAATGGGTGTGGGGGACGCATGCGGCCGCGGGCACTGGGGCCTTCGGTGGAGCTCCCTATGGAGCCACGAAACGTGTGAGGGGTGTGCCGAAATGGGTGTGGGTGACGCATGCGGGCGCGGGCACTGGGGCCTTCGGTGGAGCTCCCTATGGAGCCACGAAACGTGTGAGGGGTGTGCCGAAATGGGTGTGGGTGACGCATGCGGGCGCGGGCACTGGGGCCTTCGGTGGAGCTCCCTATGGAGCCACGAAACAGTGTACTGGGTGGGTGAAGAGGAGAGGAGAAGAGGAGAGGAGAGGAGAGGAGAGGAATGATGATGATAATGATGATGATAATGATGATGATGACGATGATGATGATGATGATGATGACGATGATGATGGTGATGATGATGATGATGGCAGGAGGGAGGGGGCAGCGGGAGGAGGAGTGAACGCGGGCGCTGTCTCTTCAAAACGAGGACCCAACACCACAGGATGGTTGGGAAATATAAGAAAAGATGGGGAGTCCTGTTATTTGTGTGTGTACTTATTTGTGTGTCCCAGGGCCCCTTCATATCATGCGGCTTCTTTGCGGATGAGCAGTCCTGGGCGACGTTCTCGGGACCGATTTCTGGCTTGCGCATGTCGCCGCACATGCCGAACTGGTTGTATTATCATCGGCGACTTCGGACGAGAGCTCTCCGTCGCGCTTAGCCCCCCCCCCTGGTCATGTCAAGCTCTACTTCGGGGAAGCGCGCTGTCAGGTGCCATGGGAGGGACTCGACGGACAAGTACGGGCGTGGCGTTCGTTTTATGTTTGAGCGTGGTCAAACAGCTCTTGGCCCCAAGGAGGCTTCGGGCAAAACCAAACGGCGGGCTCGAGCACAGGCCGTCAAGAGCACAGGCCGCCAAGGCCTGCTGGGCGGCTTGTGACGTCGCCGCCGCCGGCCACGAATTTGGAAAAAGTGCGCTCTGTGCGGCATGGCTCGCGGCATTCTGTTCCATCGCCCGTGCGTCTGCCCCTGCGCCCTGGCTGAAAGATGTGCGGTGCTGGCCAAAAGCCTTCAGGATCAAGCGACTGAGCTTGGTGAGAACCATGCTGGCACGGCCGTTTATTTGCACTGCGTGCTCCGCCACCCTGGAGATTGCGCACCTGCCCCGCTCACGGATGGAGGTGTGGCCCTGGACTGATTCATTGATGCTCTTTTTGGCCTTGCCGATGCTGCTGCCACCCTTTCCATTCCTTCATCAGAAGGCTTTTGCTGTGTGGTGGGGGGGAATTTGTACGGATGGATCATGCCGGTGACGTGTGGTTCGGGGGTTTTCCAGGGCTGAGGGGGCGGTTGCTATGGTTACGTCGTTCAGGGAGCGCCTCGGGGTTGTTAAATGTTTTGTTCTGGACCTCGTGGCCTGGTGCTCCTCAAGTGTCCGAGTTTTCGGCCTTGGCCTGGGCGGCCTTGTGCACCGACGGCCCAGCCAGCTGTTGCTCTGATTGTTCTCATGTAATGTACTGGGTGAATCATGGCGGTCATATAATTCATGCGCGTCACCTTTTCGAAAGTCCTCGCGGGAGAAGCTCCCTTGTCGCACTTTTTCGTTGACACGTATGTTGAGGAAGGTGCAGCCTTGCACCTTGTGGTGTCTTCTACTGAGCTAGATTGCGGCGTCCGTTGGAAAGAGCGGAGCGTTTGCCACATGGCCAGAGCTGGGATCTCGAGGATTCGAGCCATTCCCAGCGTCCCAGTCTCTCGTGCCGCCTGCTCTCTGGATTTCGCCCACGCTTGAGAGCAGTGGGGCTCGCTGTGCTCTGACACGTCCCACCTCTTTTTGCGAATGCCAAACCAGTTTCATTGATGCAACGGCGGTCAAGTTATAGGCGCGGGTCGTGAATGCGGCCCCCCACGGTGGCGTTGTGCAGAACAGGCGCCGTCGCCGTCAAGGCTTCCACCCTGACATTGATGAATTCGTCCCGTTGTGGTAGATTACAGGTGAACCTTTGCCTTCTCAGTGTGCTCCCCGAGTGATGTTGCTCATTACTTTGAACTTTCAGGAGCATGCGCGTCGCTGTCAAAAGCGGAGGCGGAGGAATAGGCGATTGAGACAAACGAAGAGGAGGAGGAGGAGGAGGAGGAGGAGGACGAGGAGGATGAGGAGGAGGAGGGGGAGGAGGAGGAGGAGGAGGAAGAGGAAAAGGAGGAAAAGGAGGAGGAGGAGGAGCAGGGCGAACAGAAAGGTCAAATACATCTTGGATGTTTTTTATTGGGGGGGCCTCTTCGGATGTATCTCGAGAATGTCTTGGGGTCCTCTTGGAGCGTATGAGGTGCCTCTGCGTGGTCTCTTGGGACGTCTTGGGGCCTCTTGGGTGATGCTCTTGGGACCTCTCGGGGAGCCTCTTGGGACCTTTAGGGTTTCTTTGGGGGGCCTCTTGGGGACTTGTTCGGGGCCTCTTGGGGCTTCCAGGCCGCCTTTTGGGGTCCTCTTGGGGTACTCTTGGGAGCCTGGGGGGCCGTCTTGAAGGAGCTCGATGAAAGAATGGAAGGGGGATTAAATTGGCGTCTAGGCCAAACTGGGCCGACCGCCATATCAGGAGTAATGATGTCCACTTTCTTGCCGAGGCCTTCTGGGACGTTCTCATCGGTCGCGACCCCTCCCCTCTAGACCCAAGGGAGGGGGGTATGGGGGAGGGGCGAACCTCTCCCCGAAGAGGATGGGGGGGTTGGAAGAGGAAACGCTCTAGTCTAAACCGCTCGCGCCCTAAAGGGCTGGTGAGATTCTGCTCAGAACGCACCCCAGGAGAGGTCCGGATTTGCGCGGGGGGATCTGTTCACGGTTTCCGGACGTTTTCGTCAGTTCCTGGAGGTTTTCCTGGCTCTGGATGCGTCCCGGCAGCTCCGAATCGCTGAGGGACGTTTGGGGATGCCCAGATCGCCCCGAACGGCCGCGGGCGACCCAAGTGACGGCCCGAAAGCCAGACGACGAGGATCATGGCGGGACGCATCATCCCCCAATCGCCCTTTCACCGCCGATGATGGCCCGATGGCCCTCCCCGCCCCGGAACGCTCGGATTCGCTATCGGGGGCCTATCGCCGATCTATCTGTGATGCATCTACATCGCCTATTTCAGGTCGATGTTCCCCACTGATCGTCGCCCTTCAGAGGTACGCAGGCGCCGAGGTCGTGTGTGAGCCCGCGGCAGTCGCGCTGGCTGGCGCCGGTGCGCACGTCTGGAGCATTGCGGCTGACCCAACGCGGGCCGCCGGCCTGGCAGAACCGCTGGTGCAGCGGTGGCCGTCTGGCTGGGATCAGAGGGTGAAAGGCGACCGCCACCGCCGATATCGCTGCTCGACCTGGAGTCAGCGAGCGAAGAACGGTATAAAATAAACTTTTTCGCTGTCGGGGGCGCCAGTCCTTGGGCGGCTGGAAAGTTTATACCCCTACGGTGCCACCGTAAGGGTATAAGCTTTCCAGCCGCCCAGGGACAGGCGCCCCCGACAGCGAAAAAGTTTATTTTATACCGTTCTTCGCCCGTTAATGGAGGGCCGTCGTCGCCACGTCCGGGTTCTCCACGCAATTCTGTTCAGGACCCGTGGCCCGACCTGGAGAGCCCTCGTCGCCGCGGCTTGGTTTGCACTGGAATTCTGTGCAGATGGCACCCCCGGAGAGGTCCGTGGAGCAGCGGTATTTTCAGGAGGGAAAGAAACACACAGACACAATTAACTCTCGATTCCGAAGAGAATATGGGAAAATATGGGAAGTGGGGGCGAAGACAGAAACCCAGAAAATATGAGAAAATATGCGGAACATGTTTATTTGTGTGTATTTATTTGTGTGTCCTGGGGGCCCTTCAGACAGGCCAGACCTGCTCGGCCAAGGTGGCGGAATGTTTCGGGGTTGGTGGTGGTTTCGTCGGCGTGAGGGCCACAGCCAGGCCGCAGGTGGGCAGCCAGCATGCGTTTATACGACCAGCACGTTCTTTAGACCAGGTGGTGCTCGATGCCCGCGGTCGGGCCGCATTGCCCTTCAGATTATATTATCTGGTGTTGCCGTGGTGCAGGGAGCAGTGTCCCTCTGCGCTGCCATTGAGTGACGCGATAACATTGGGCCGGCTTCGCGACATTCATGCGTAAGCTGCCCGTGTAGGTCGCGCGTACGCGTGGTGTTCCGCGTGAGTGGCCCGCGAAAGACATTGCGTAAGGTGTCCACTTGCGCCGACGCACGAAGCTTTCCTGCACACCCCTGGATTTCTTGTCAGCCTCAGGTGGTCCCCCACGAGTCCGCGCCATGGACTGGGCGGCGGGGCGCAGGGCGCTGGCAGCACAGGCCGTGCTCGGTAGCAACGGGAGGTCGCTCCTCTCGACTTTTCGTGGCGTCGATGAGCCCCCCCCCAAGGCCGGGCTTGCGTCCCAGACACTTTGGCGTCGCGAACAGGAAGAATGATGGGGCGGCGACATACAGCCAACCCGCATAGTAAGGATGGGCAACCTTCCCAAGGGTACATACCCTTGCATCCTTGCTCTTAGGCCCATCCTTGGGCAGTGTCGTTGGCCGCGCCCCGCTCGAAAAGCTTCGAAATGGGCGTCCAAGGCCCTTGCACCCTTATCGCGCATCCTTACTATCCGGGTTGACTGTAGCCGCCAGACCGGCCGTCAGGCCTACACGAAGGGCGGCGACGAGGCGGCGACAGTAGCGACCTATCCGCCGGAGCGGCAGACAGGCCCAGACGACGGGCGGCCAGGGGGTGCCGACGGGCGGTGACGGGCCGGCGACGAGGCGGAGACAGGGCGGCGACGGCGGCGACATAGCCGCCAAAGCGGCAAACATCAAGCAATGGCGAAGCGTCCTGGCTCGCCTACAGCCCTACCAAACAAGATTCTAAGAACCTTTTGTGGTCTCCACGACATGTTCTTAGAACATTTCTGGTTGAGATTCTCGTGTTTTAACACATCGGGTTGATGTTCTAAGAACATTGTTTTTGTCCTTAGAACATTTTCGGGTTCTACGAACATATCGTGGTAGGACTATAGGAATGCCGGGACGGTCGGTCCCTGCTCAAGCTTGGGGAATGAATATCCGCCACCGTGCCTCTGGGCACGGAGTGGGCGTGTCCTCAGGTCCTGTGCCTGATCCCTGGAGCCTCAGCCCTCGGTCCTCAGGAGTCTTTCAAAGCCCAGGACCACAACATTTCCTGAACATCTGGGCTCCCTGGGCTCCAGCGCGTCTCCCTGGGCTCCGGCGCGTCTCCCTGGGCTCCGGCGCGTCTCCCCGCGTGAATCGTTCTGGCCCGAGAAGGCCCGAAGACAGGCCAAGAGGGTTCCAAGAGGCGCCCAAGACGGTCCGGGAGGTCCCCGATGCGCCGAAAGGTCGTTCCAACACGCCCACGGTGCTCAAAGATGGCCCACGGGGCCTCCAAGAAGCCTCCCAAGAGGATCCAAAGAGGCACACATCTTGGATTCCCGTTTAGTTTGAAAGGTTTTGGGCGTTCTCGCCTTTCCTGTTTTCTGACGCTCCAACACGGCCCAAGAGGCCCACCAAACCATCCCAAAATGGCCCAAGAGGCCTCCGCCCCAACACGGCCTACGAGCGACCTAAGACGGTACAAGAGGCGCCCAGGACGGCCCAAGAGGGCCCCAAGACGGCCCCATATGGGCCCCAAGAGAGGGAACACGAACCAAACAAAAAAAAACGCCTTCCGCCCCAAGAGGCCCCCAGGAGGCCCCAAGAGGCGCCCAGGAGGCCCCCATTAGGCCCTCGAGAGGCCCCAGGCAGGACAGGATGTCCCCAAGAGGCCCAAAAGATGCCCCGATAGACGCCGAAACGGTCCCCAGGAGGTCTCCAAGCTGCCTACAAGAGGCCCCCGAGAGGCCTCGCTGGAGCCACGAGATCACAACAAGCATCCAATAGGCTGCATACCCACAACCCAGGCACGAAGGCGAGATGGGCCGAAGGTCATTCTGTGTGTATACACACACATATATATATATATATACATACATACATACATATATATAATATACTCACCTATGTGTATACAATGCCGGAGTGTTGGGCCCCATGGCCCCCTGCCGGCACACAATGACAAATGGAGCCACCCCCTGGGTACCCCATTTAGCCCCCTGGGGTGCGGTTTTCTTTCGGAGCTCTGGGGGTGTATTTCGGCTTCGAGAGTAATCGAAGTCACAAGTTCGACGGCCAAGCGTCGCCAGGAGACCGACAACATGGCCAAGCCATGCCCTAGACGGCCCAGCATTCTGCAAATATCCCTCCTACACGCCTCCAAGACGGTCCAAGAGTGCCTGCAAGAGGCCTCCGAGAGCTGAACATCATTGATTGCCCCATGCTTTTTTTATGGATTTTCTGCGCACTCGCTTTCTTCATCGTCAGAGCGTCTGAGACGGCAAAGGGGCGCCGACGGGGGTGCCCGGGCAACACCCCGCAGGCGCCAGCGTGTCCTCCGACGGCGACCGCCTGCAGGACGGCCTGGACCGGGCCTGGTCCCGCGGCCTCCAGCGGGGGAGGCCCTCTCGCAGCCGTCGTGCCGTCGCCGCCGTTGCCGTCACCCTGATCGCCGTCGTCGCCATCGCGATGGCCGTCGTGGTCGTCGCCGGCCGTCGCCGCCGTCGAGAGCGCCGCCGCCGTTTCCGGAGGCGTCGGCGGAGCTTCGTGGTCGCCACGGCCGTCGTGGTCATCGCCGTCGGTGTCGGCATCTGCTTTTGCTGGGGCACGCCCCTGCTTGTATGCGCGGTGCCACGCGGAGAGGGTCTCGTTTACGCTTGCCGCAGGAACACTCGAGCGATGACTGCGGCAGATTCGCGCCGCGTCGATGCGGCAGTGACACCAGAGCAGGCGATCAATGTTGAAAGCCATTTGCGGCCTGAGCCACAGGAGCCTTGAGCGATCTCCGCTGCAGGATAGCGGAGATCGCTCAAGATTGAACGATGCGCGCGAAGCCAGAACGAACGTTTGCTTTGACACGATATTGATTCGCCGTGTGGATTCTGACGCTTCTGCCTCTCTTGGGTTCTCTGTTGGGTAGAGCGCCAGGACCGCCAGTAAAGGACGCCAGTTGTGTTCGTGACAGGCTCTGAAAACCACAGGCCAGCCCAAACGGTTGCACTTGTGCGTGCGCGGTGACCCGTTCCGTGCCAGAGTCACCAGGCCCGTCTATTCTTGTTGTTTTCTTGGTAGCCAGCGGGGTTTTTGTTGGCGGGTGCAGCGGGAGGCGACTCTGCGGCATTGCGTCGCGGTGCCGCAGGGCGCCTCCAGTGTCTATGGCATTAATCTGTGTCTGGCTGCTCGTGGTGCTGTCACTGCCCGTTTCTTCGGGGGCCCCTCTTGGCCATTGCCGGACGCGACGAAGTGGCCAGGATAGACCTCAGCGGAGGTCTAGAGATTGATGGTGTGTGGCTTTCGAGCGGGGTCCTTTTGGGACACCCACAGGGGCGCGAGGGGAACGGGGGCGGGGGATGTTGCTACTGAGCAGTTGATTGCAAGGGTGGGAGTCTGGTTCGTTGCTGGTTTCGCCCAGGGGACGCTGATATTATAGACGCTTCGCGTCATCCCACCAGCCTATCCAAAAATGGTCGCCCCGATCAGGGATGTGGAGGAGCATGCAGTGGAGTAAAGGGCCTGGGAAGCCATAGCGAGGAATGGATGAAGGAGAAGCGAGAGGGATAGAAGGAGGAGAATGGATGAAGGAGAAGCGAGAAGTAGGAGGAGGAATAGACGGAGGAGGAGGAGGAGGAGGAGGAGGAGGAGGAGGAGGAGAGGAGGAACAGACGGAGCAGGAGGAGGAGGAGGAGGACGAGGAGGAGGACGAGGAGGAGGAGGAGGAGGAGGAGGACGAGGAGGAGAAGGAGCAGAAGGGTCAGAGGTCTCTTGGAGGCATCATGGGGGTATCTTGGCGGTCCCCCGGGCCTCTTCTGGCGTCTTTGGTGCCTCTAGTGCCTCTTGGGGCCCTTTGGAGCCGCTTGGGAGCCTCTTGGGGGCGTTCGCTATGATGAGATCTTCCTTGGGGGGCTACGAGGCCACTTGGACTCGTCTTGGACTGATATTGGGGTCTCTTGGAAGCATATCGGAAGACATCCTGAGCGATCTTTCATTATCTTGGGTCATCTTGAGTATCATCGTGGGCTCTTGGAGGCCTTCTTGTAGCCATTTTGTGCCCAACACCACCCTCTCACATCTCGCGACCCCCACCCCTCCAGGTCTAGGGGGTCGAGCAGCGCGCTTTCCGACTCCTCCGGGCCGATCTGAATCGATCCGACTCGATGCGAACATGCCGATTCACTATTCCGATTTCGAGTTCGCCCGATCCGACTCCCGCAGATTCGATGTTTCAACCGACTTCTGCCGACTTCTCCCGATCCAGTTTCGCTCCAGGGCAGCAGGGAGGATCCTCGTCGACGATGGCGACGGCGGCCTCCGGCGGCGACGTCGACGGCGATGGCGTCGTCCACGGTGATGTCGACGGGGGAGGCGAGGCTGGCCGCAGGCCTCGGCCCTCGATTCGGAGGGATCCCCCCCGAGGAGGAGGAGGACGGAGGAGGGGGGGAGGGAGGGAGGGGCGACGACGGCAACCCTTCCGAAGGGGTCCCCAAGGGGCTCCCGACGTCCCCACTTACGGGTTTCCAGGGGGGCCACGAACCCTTTCAGGCCCCCTGGGGGGGGGGTCGCAGGTTCGCACACACCCCCTCGGGGGAGGTCCACAAGCCGCCATGCGGGGGGGTGTCCACAACCCCCCCCCTCCCAGCCCGGCGGGAGGGTCCGCGAACACTCCCCCCTGCGGGGTTCCACAGACCTCCCCCCGAGGGGGTCTGCAAACCCTCCCCGCGGAGGGGTTCACAACTTCCCTCCTTGGGGGGGGGGGTCCGCGAACACCCCCCCCTTGATGTGGGTCTGCCAACCCCTTTCTGGGGCGGGGTCTCGCAGGCAGGACTCCGAGCTCCGACGGCGTCGGACGACGTGCGACGATTCACGACGACGACTGCGACGGCTTGCGACGACGTCGGACGACTCACGGCAATTTTTCGAGTAGGGGATCGGCTACATGATTGATGTGTGCCAATTTGATTTGCTCGTCGAATCCATGAGAGATGCGTGGAATTTTGTAGGTCTACGAACATTATGCAAATGACTCGACGAGAAAATCAATTCCGGGGTAAATCAATTCTGTAGTTGATCCCCCACTCAAATGTTCGACGGACAGAGATGTCAGTAACGAGTCCCACCAGAGGACGCGCGGATTGTGTCTGCCGATCTCGATTCCGATCTGGCGTCCGTCCAGCTGGTTTTCGCATCGATCCGACTCGGCCTTGCCGACTCTTGTCGATTTCGATTTGGCAGCAGATTTCTGCCGATGTCTGCCGAGTCGATGTTCGGGCACCCTGTCAGGGGGAGGGGTAAATCCCTCCCCAAAGAGGAGACGCTCTAAACCACTCAAGCCCCAAAGGGCTGGTGAGATTTGGTATTTTGCTCGGGAGGGTTTGCACGGGGCTTCTTGTACAGCTGGGGTGCGTAGTTAGCTGTGGCGTCAGTGATTGCGCGCTGATCGATGACGTGTCGTCGGAGAGGTATCATGTCAGAGGGAGGGGGTCGCACGGTCCTACACCGTTCCTAGGTGCCTCGCGCCTCATCATATTATGGATTCGTGATCTCAAATGGGACCCTTTTAGCTGGCAATGCTTCAGTGTCCCGCCCGACCCGCGCACGTGGGCCCGCCTGCCCTTGCCGTCGATGGGTTCCGACCGTTCACTCTCGTGTCCCGCCCGACACGCCCGTCGGGGTCCGCCCGGCAAGTGTGCTCGGCCCGTCCGGCCCGCGCGTGAAGGTCCGCCCGACCGACCTCCTCCTGCCCCCCCCCCTCTTCCGTTCTTTTGCCCAGAAGGCCGCCCGCCCGCTTTCATGCCCCGTCCGGTGGGTCCGCCCGTCCACCCGACCCATCCCTCAGGGTCCGCCTGTTCGACCCGCCCGGTGGGGCCGCCCGCCCGACCCGCCAGTCAGGCACTGCGTGCCAATCTTCCTGCTCATCTATCCGCCCCCTCCTGCTAATCCTGCTGAGTCTCATTCGTCCTCAATCATTATCCCTTCCTTCTTCCCCCCTTCCTTCTCGCTTCCTCTATTCATGTCCCTCGCTTCTTCCCGTTTTCAGGGCCGCACCAAGTATACGTGGCAGGCAAGGAAGATGCCTCACCGCAAAGAAGGTACCATCGAAGACAAAGATGGCTTGGGGGGTATGTATGTCGATCGACACGAAAGCAACGAAGACCGAATAGTCTTACGTATAACGAGTGTTGCTGCTTTTCGTCGTCGACTCGCGCGACTGGCCCGCGACCCATCCACGACCCGCATGCAACCCACACGTGACCCGCCCGCGACCCACGCGCGACACATTCGCGATCCACTCAAATTGTTGACAGACCATCAGCCCCGTTGGCGGGCCCGTGGCGCAATGTGGAAAATCATGGACATTTGTTTTCGAGCCTCGCGATGGCGATCACGGGCGTGACTGTTACGATTTGCGCTGGCGCCGTCCAGGAATGCTTAGGAATGGATAGTTCCCAGACGGGGCTGGCGCGAATCGTGACGTGACCAGGAGGAGGGAGGGGGGGGGGGCGGGGCCGGTCACAGGCGTGATCGCGAAAAAAAAGTACTGGGATCGCGAGGCCCCTCGGAGGGCAGACACTCGCTGCTTCTTTGCGAGGAGGAGGCCTGGGCCTTAGCCATCGGGTCGAACGAGGCCTCTCGCCGTGCCTCAGGCGCGAGACCCGCGCTGGGCGGCCGCGCGGCGGCGCCGGCCCCGCGGGAAGCTTCGCGGGCGGCGCTGGCCCCGCCAGCAGCAGTGCTGGCGCGGGACCCGCGGGCGGCTTCGGCGAGGCGAAGATGCTGGCGCCGCAGCAGGCTCCAGGGCTCACGAGGGGCGAGGGTTCCGAGGCCGGATTTTTTCCATATCCACCGCCTGGAGGGTCAGTTTTCAGAGCCTAGGCAGGCGGTGGATATGAACATATTCGGGCCCCCGGGGGCCGATATATCCATATCCACCGCCCGCTGGGGCACCAGGACGTCGGTTCCCAGGCGGTGGACATGGATAAATCCCAGCCTCGCAAGGGTGAGGGGAGACAAGACATCGGCTCGTGGGCGGAGGCGCAGCCATTCGTGCTGTCCACGGCCCGGCGGGCCGGGCCCCCCCGGGCCGCGGCCCCGCGGATACCCCTGGGCCTTTTGGTTCGCGGCTGCCCCGTGCGCAGCGAGTCCATGCGACCGCGTACCCACGGGGTCGCGGCTGGTTAAAAAATTCACAACCTACGTATTTTATGAATTTAATCAATTGTGTTTGAATTGTGTTTGAATTGTGTACAAATAAATATAATTTGTTGTCCTATATCATGTCCAGCAAATTTTGCAAATGCTCCATCTTTACCAAATAAATATTGTCTTATTGTTATCTTCGTATGTGGGAGCGAAGATGGATATTTGGATTCCAGGCCGCAAGCGCGCGGATACGGTTTTAGTTGGGTAGTCGAAGGCCAGACTAGCAGATTGGATCTGGCCCCAAGGGCCAATCTGGCCTGGCCAAGTTGGAGGATTTGGGTTATTCGCCAGGCTGGATTCGCGTTGGATGCCTCGCCAGATTGTCCCCTTTGTCAGATTGGGCCTGCCAGATTGGCTTCGATTACCAAATTTTGTGTGCCTGCTGGAGGCAAACATTCTTGGTGAAGGCGGCTTCTGTGAACTCTTTTCCTTCAGCTGTCAGTGGGCAATGTTTGCCGCCATCGAGATTCCGAAATTGTTTGGCGTCGGGCGTTTTTGGGGGGCCTCTGGGGGTGGCTATTCGCCTCCCCAGTGAGATTCTGGTAAAGGCGTAACTAATGACGGGGCGAATGCTCGTGCTGCCGCCGGTGCAGGCTGCAAGGCTCTGCGAGGGGGGAGCTCCCAAACAGTAGAAGGAAGTGGTTTCTCCTTCTCCTCCCCCTCCTTCTCCTCCAGTTCCTCCTCCCGTACGTTTCCGTTGCTGCTCTCTCCCCCGAATTGGGCGTGCGCCCCGCCGCCTTACGGCCGGAACAAGGCCACAAGAACATCGGACAAGAACATGAGACCCTCCGCGGGCCAAAGTACCCCAAACCATAAGGACGTCGAGGACGCCCTTCCGAGGTGTCCCCGACCTTCACTTCCGAGCCAACGTGCGTAAGTACGCATCTGGTTCAGCCCCCAGCCTAAAGCCTTCGACTGCACAGCCTGGACCACGCAACCCCGAAGCCCTGACCCCCCCCCCGCCCCCCGAGACCCACGCTGTGTTCCTGTGCCCTGGATCTGCCTCCGCGCGTCCGTCGTCATCCACGAGCGCGCGGTTGCTGGAGGCAGCACGTTGACATCGAGACCGAAGAACATGGAGGGTCTTGCCCGCGCCGCGGACGCGCGAGGCCTGCGACCAGCTTAGTCGGGCTCTAGCAGTGGGCCTCAGCGCCACGTCTCACGCCCTGGCACTCATGCACGCGCGCGAGCTCTCGCCCCAACCCCGCGGCGCCCCAGGGAGCCTCGCGCGACCTCGCCTGCTCGCCCCAGACTCAAGGCCGCGGCCGCGCGGCCTGGCCCCCGCCACCCCAGGCCCAGCTCCAGGCTGCTGTTGCCCCAAAACAAGAACGTGCGAGGGTGTGCGTCTCCGCGCCGCCGTCATCCACGAGCGCGCGGCTGCTGGAGGCGACACATTGACACCGAGACCGAAGAGCATGGAGGGTCCTGCCCACGCCGCGGACGCGCGAGGCCTGCGGCCAGCTTAGGGCTCTAGCAGTGGGCCTCAGCGCCACGTCTCACGCCCTGGCACTCATGCACGCGCGCGAGCTCTCGCCCCAACCCCGCGGCGCCCCCAACAACTCTGGGTTTTGCAGCGGCGCAACTCGTGGGTTTTGGTGCATGTGTTCCAGGCCAACATGGCGACTCTTCTATTGCCGATAACGCGAAGCTCCGCACGCGCACACGCCGCCGCGCGCGCGGCGCAGGCGCGCGCGAGGAGTGTTTGTCTGCGCTGTTGTAGAACACATGCACCAAAACCCATGTTAACTTCGCAATCCAATCGGCAACCACTAAGGGTTCACTTTGATTTCCCAGGCCAACATGGCAACTTTTCTGTTGCTGATAACGCGGGGCGCCCCACGCGCACGCGCCGCCGCGCGCGAGGGGTTGTTGTATACGCCGTTGCAAGACACGTACACCAGAACCCATGTTGACTTGGAAATCCAATCGGCAACCGCTAGTGGTCCACTTTGATTCTCCAGGCCAACATGGCGCTTCTTCTACTGCTGATAACACTGAGCGCCCCACGCCCCTGCGCCGCCGCGCGCGCGGCGGCGCCGCCGCGCGCGCGCGAGAAGTGTTTGCATGCGCCGCTGCAGAACACATGCACCAAAACCCATGTTAACTTGGAAATCAAACTGCCCACTTCCAAGGGCTCCCTTTGAATTCCCCAGTCAACGCGGCAACTGTCCTATTGCTGGCGCTGCGGCGTTTCTCGCGCGCGCGCGCCGCCGCGCGCGCGGCGGCGCAGGAACGCGCGAGAAGTTTTGCGCGCGCTGTTGCAGAAGACATGCACCAGACCATGTTAACTTGGAAATCCAAGTGGCAACCGCTAAGGGTTCACTTTGATTTTCCAGGCCAACATGGCGACTCTTCTATTGCCGATAACGCGAAGCTCCGCGCGCGCACACGCCGCCGCGCGCGCGGCGGCGCAGGCGCGCGCGAGGAGTGTTTGTCTGCGCTGTTGTAGAACACATGCACCAAAACCCATGTTAACTTCGAAATCCAATCGGCAACCACTAAGGGTTCACTTTGATTTCCCAGGCCAACATGGCAACTTTTCTATTGCTGATAACGCGGGGCGCCCCACGCGCACGCGCCGCCGCGCGCGCGGCGGCGCGGGCGCGCGCGAGGGGTTGTTGTATACGCCGTTGCAAGACACGTACACCAGAACCCATGTTGACTTGGAAATCCAATCGGCAACCGCTAGTGGTCCACTTTGATTCTCCAGGCCAACATGGCGCTTCTTCTACTGCTGATAACACTGAGCGCCCCACGCCCCTGCGCCGCCGCGCGCGCGGCGCCGCCGCGCGCGCGGCGGCGCAGGCGCGCGCGAGAAGTGTTTGCATGCGCCGCTGCAGAACACATGCACCAAAACCCATGTTAACTTGGAAATCAAACTGCCCACTTCCAAGGGCTCCCTTTGAATTCCCCAGTCAACGCGGCAACTGTCCTATTGCTGGCGCTGCGGCGTTTCTCGCGCGCGCGCGCCGCCGCGCGCGCGGCGGCGCAGGAACGCGCGAGAAGTTTTGCGCGCGCTGTTGCAGAAGACATGCACCAGAAACCATGTTAACTTGGAAATCCAAGTGGCAACCGCTAAGGGTTCACTTTGATTTTCCAGGCCAACATGGCGACTCTTCTATTGCCGATAACGCGAAGCTCCGCACGCGCACACGCCGCCGCGCGCGCGGCGGCGCAGGCGCGCGCGAGGAGTGTTTGTCTGCGCTGTTGTAGAACACATGCACCAAAACCCATGTTAACTTCGAAATCCAATCGGCAACCACTAAGGGTTCACTTTGATTTCCCAGGCCAACATGGCAACTTTTCTATTGCTGATAACGCGGGGCGCCCCACGCGCACGCGCCGCCGCGCGCGCGGCGGCGCCGCCGCGCGCGCGGCGGCGCGGGCGCGCGCGAGGGGTTGTTGTATACGCCGTTGCAAGACACGTACACCAGAACCCATGTTGACTTGGAAATCCAATCGGCAACCGCTAGTGGTCCACTTTGATTCTCCAGGCCAACATGGCGCTTCTTCTACTGCTGATAACACTGAGCGCCCCACGCCCCTGCGCCGCCGCGCGCGCGGCGGCGCCGCGCGCGCGGCGGCGCAGGCGCGCGCGAGAAGTGGTTGCATGCGCCGTTGCTGAACACATGCGCCAGAGCCCATGCTAACTTGGAAATCTGACTGGCGACGCTGAAGGTTCACTTTGATTTTCCAAGCCAACATGGCGACTCTCCTATTGCTGACAACGCGGGCCTCTTAACTCGCTTTCGGCAGCGCAGACGCGCATGTCAAGTTTTGCGTGGCCCTCGGTAGGACGCACGCACACGCGCACGCACGCACGCACGCGCGCACATACCCCGCTCTGATGCCCAACAACCGCCAAACTCTCTCCTAGGAACATGCGAGGGCGATTCCTTTCGCGCCACCATCATCCAGGGGGACGCGGTTGCGGATGGCCGCACCTTGACATCGAGACCGAAGAGCATGGAGGGTCCTGCCCGCGCCGCGGATGCGCGAGCCCTGCGGCCTACCCCATGGGCCTTAGCATAGGACCGACGTCAGCGCTACGTCCTGAACGTCATCCGCACATCCAACCTCTCAGCCCTGCCGCAGCCCAGGAAGCTGCGCGTGGCTTCGCCCGCCCGCCCTAGCCTCATGCCTGCAGCCGCGCACCCTACTCTCCGAAACCTGAAGCCCACCAGCGCCAAGTTCTCCCCTAAGAACATGCGAGGGTGATTGCACTCACGCCGCCATCATCAAGGGGCACGCGGTTGCTGGAGGCCGCACCTTGACATCGAAACCGAAGAACATGGAGGGTCCTGCCCGTGCCGCGGACGCGCGAGCCCTGCGGCCTACGTGCGTACGTAGCCTCAATCAAGCCTGCATCCGCGCGCCCTAAGCCCCGCAGCCCGAAGCCCACCAACGCCAAACAGTCCCCTAAGAACATGCGAGGGTGATTGCAATCGCACCACCATCATGAAGGGGCACGCGGTTGCTGAAGGCCGCACCGTGACTTCGGGACCGAAGAACATGGAGGGTCCCGCCCCCGCCGCGGACGCTCGTAGCCGAATCGTGAGCCCCGAACCCCAGCTTTGTCAGAACGAAGGAATAATGGCGCCAAACTGAAGAACATCGAGGATACCCTCCCCCAGGGTGCACAAGAACATGGAACAAAAACGAAGAACATAAGGGTACCCTCCCCGAAACACCGAAGTTCTTAAGGCTTGTGCTGCCGTACCTGAACGGACTGCAGACATGGATGTGTGCGCGTTGCGGTGACAAACAAAACTGCTGTCCCCCCACCCCTTGTCACCACCAGCTTTCCTTTTGCCCTGCGGCCACCACCATCTTGTCATGGGTCCCGCTTGCCAAAACATGTTGTCTCTGTTTAAACAACATAGTTTGCCTCTCTGGTGTTTCCCAAGAGCTCGTTGCCACGGTGAGAGGCCACAGCCGTCACAGAGCGCACTTTGGAGAGTGCCAGGGGCCGGTCTTCCATAGGAGAGGGTGGGCCACCCTCTCCTATGGAAGACCGGCCCCTGGCCCCTTAGTGGAAAAGGTCCCGCTGTCTTTCGCCTTTTCTGGCCGTCGGGCCCCTCCCAAGGTTTCCGGCGGGTGTGTAAACAGATGGGTGAAAGGCCTGGTGTCCATTGAGGACTCGTTCCTTCGTTGTCCATAGGGAAAGTGGGGCGCGAAGTATGAGAAGGAGGGGGGCACGGGTAGGATTGGGGGCAGAGGGGCGGGGAGCAACAAATCCTCACCTTGAGTTCTGCTTCCTCGGGGTGGTGTCCAGCTCGGCTGGGAGTGGTGTCTAGCTTGGCTGGGAGGATGGCTTGCGTCGCAACCTACGAGAACCGCCCACAGGAGTCATGTTGCTGAGGTCCCGACGTGGTTTTGTGGCCGCGGAGAGAGTACCTCACGCGTTGTTCCGACAGCCAGTTCGATGTACCCGTGTGCATCAAGCATGAACAACGTTAGGGGGGAGCGCGTCGACCCCTAGCTGCACGTTGGTTCGATAGGTGCCCGATCACCGAATTTCCCCTGGAATCGCGAGGGGCCAACATTTGGGACCAATCGCTGGTCCATCGGCTACGCATCGCCGATTCCAGATCGATGCTTCCCCCCTGGGGCCCTCCTTCGATCCTACAATGGAGTGCATATGTGCGTTGATGAGTGCCCACCCGCTTTGGGTCTGATCGCCGGTGACCCGGGCCAGCCTTGCCTGAACGCGTGCATGTGCACGCATCGATTAGGCGTAAGAGTGACCTTTCGCTGGAGTGACCTTTGGTGCGAGCCCAATGGGCCCCCCGATCGAATATCTCGTGGCGGCAGTGGCGTCTTGCGCGCTTGTGTTTGGCCACCCCGCGGCCCCCAAAAGCCGCGCACCAAAGGTCACTCTTACCCAGGGTCACTCTTGCATGTAGCCGAACGCACCAGGCACCGCTTCCATCGCCGGTCCTGCCGGAGCCGGTTGTTGCAGGCGGCGATGGCGGCGCAGAACGGTTCCCGCTCAAGGCCCTGGAGTTGCATGCGGCGGACGTGGCGCTTGGGCACTGAACCGCAGTGATAAGACGCCGCGCGTGGGATGCATGGGGGGGATCATTGTCGTTGAGGAATTCTCTGGTGGGGAGGCCTTCGAGATGTGCGTGGGTGCATGAGCTAGCGTGGGCTCATCAAGGTCCTCGAGGGTGTCGTGGGCCCCTTGGCCGAAGTACCGCCCAGCTGGCCCCCAGCCAGCGCCGCGCCGGGCCGTCCCGAGTGGACGTCCAGCTGAACCCAGGGCGCCCAGGGATATTTGGAACGCGTCCAAAACTACCAAATGCAGTCCAAAGTGATTGCAAAGAGACTCCCAAGAATGGCCCAGGAGGCCCGAAGATAATCCCGGAGAGGCCCCCGAAAAGGCAACAATCATTTATGTGCCTTAGGTTTTCGCGCCATTCTCGTATCGCCGCCTTTTCGGCCGTCAGAGCGCCCGCGATGGTTCTAGCGGTCCATCGATATCGCCCCTACGTTGCCCAAAATGGCTTCAAGAGAGCCCTGGGAAGGGCCCAAGACGGCCCACAGGCTGCCGAAGACGGCCCGAAGACGGCCCCGAGAGACCCCGGATCCAAGCTGGTCCAATAGGAGCCAACCCGCCTCAAGAGGCCTCCACGTCGACCCCCAAACAGCCCCAGATGGACCCCCCCAACAGAGCGGCCCACTCTCCCTTTCAGTATTTCACTTTTTTCTCAACGGGGACTTTTTTCTGGGCAGAGGCAGGTCAATACTTTATCCATGTTATCCCTTAGTCTCACGCCCCCTGGACGGCTGGAGGGGGGATCGAGAACTGTGGGCACGGGGGTGCCTCGGGAGGGCTGCATTGCCCCGGTTTCTCTTTTCTCCCGACTCGGGCCCGCCGCCACTGTGCGGTCGCCGCCGCGAACGAAGAGCTGTCACGGGGGAGCGGCCTGGTAGAGCGCGTTCGGACCACCTCCCCGATTTCTGCTGGGGCGCCCTCCCCAGCCGCGATGAGCGGCCACGGACAGGGCGGCCTGGAGGAACGTGTTCTGCCCACATCCCTGGCTTCTGGGGCGCCCCCCCCCCGGCGTGAGAAGGCTGTCACGGGAGGGTCTCTCTGGAAAAGTGATTTCTCGACCACGTTCCGTTCACGCGCCTATGAGCCGTCCAGGGGGTTCTTTCCTGCTCAGTGGGTGTAGGACCCCTTCGGGGCACCTGGAAACCACAGGGAGCGTTGCGAGGTGGCCCTGGGAGGAGGGGGGGCGCGCTCTTTCCATTCCGCACCAGACGGCAGGAGGCGGAGGGCGAGGATCATTCAGCAGGAGAGGGCAAAGGGAGAGTCGGGTCAAGCTTGGGAGTAGGAGCAGGGGGTGTCGGACTAGAGTCAGAGGCCGCGCGCTGTGAGGCTCACGTGAAGCCCCAGAATGGTTTTTTTCGTGAGCACTGAGCCCGGCCCTCATTGTGACCTGCTGTCGCCCGCGCGGGGTGTCTCAGAATTTGCTCGGAGGCGCCCCCCACGAGTGCATGAGCCAGTTGAGCTGAACTCGGCCCGAGAACCGTGGCCCGTTCATGGCTCTCTTCCCTCCTGAAGCCGCAGGTGCCGGCCCCGGGTGGCCTCGATGGCCGTGGCGCGGCCGCAGGCGGCGACCCAGCGGCTTTGCAAGCCGAGGTGAACTTCTTGCGCGGACCCGCCCCCGCGCGGCCAGGGCCAGCGCTTCTCTCCCACGCCAGGCGGTCGTCTTCGAGGGATGGATGCGTGTTCCTCTCGCCCTCGGCCTGGCGGCGCGACCAGGGAAGAGGGCAGAGGGGGCGGGCCTTTCTCACAAGAGTCCGAGGGCCGCAGAAAAGCCCTCTCAAAAGCTGCGTAACGCTTCTGAGGAGGGTTCAGTCGGAAACTGGAACATATACATTACCAGTGGCGGGCTTTGTTTCAATCCCACGACTTTTTGAAGGTCGGGGGCGACGTTGGGGTGGTGTGGTGTATGCGTCTCCCCCGTCTTCCACGGGAAACAGCGAAACACGTATACACCATAATACCGTATACACCAGGATCCGCGTTCCTGTGCGAATTTCAGCGCAGGGTCGGAAAAAGCGTCGGGGTGTAGAGCTCGTTTCCCTATCAAGGGCATCGCAGAAGCCCCGCGCCTTCCAAGACAGCCTGCCTTCTCTCACGCCCCACCTCGGAGAGCCACCGAGCGGAGAAAGGGGGTCGAAAGCTGGCCGCAGGTGGCTGAACTGAAGCCCGCGGAAGCGAGAGCAGAGGTCCTCCTCGTCCTCCTCCTCGTCCTCCTCCTCCTCCTGCTGCTCGTCCTCCTCGTCCTCCTCCTCGTCCTCCTCCTCGTCCTCGTCCTCCTCCTCCTCGTCCTCCTCGTCCTCCTCGTCCTCCTCCTCCTCCTGCTCCTCCGGTTCCCACAGAGAGGTCAGCGCTGGCGTGCCCAGGTCGGCCACGCCAGCCTGCGGGCACACCTCTCCGCGGGAGGCGGAGCGGCACCACCACCAGGGAGGGCCCGGCCCGTCGAGATCCAGGAGGCCCGCGATGCCCCCCGAGCTGGAGAGGGGACGTGCCTCGAACGGGACGCCGCGGAACGCGGAGGGACGACCACCCAGCGGGGCTAGGTTGGATCCAGGCTCGTGGTGGGGCGGGAGGCAGGAGGGGAAAAGACACACAGACACGATTGATCGTCCACTCCCCAGAAAATATGGGAAACTATGGGAAGTGGGGGGGAAGACAAAAACCCAGAAAATATTGGAAAATCAGAGTGAGGGGGCCGAACGGTCATTCACTGTCCCTGGGTGCGTGGCTGATGTGGAATTCCGCGGTGCGGATTCTTGTTGTTGTTGTTGTTGTTTGTTGTTGTTGTTGTTTGTTGTCGTCGTCCCACCCGCAACCCGCCCCGCGACCCACCCGCGACCCACCCCGCGCGACCCACCCCGCGACCCACCCCGCGACCCCCCGCGACCCGCGACCCACCCCGACCCACCCACGCGACCCACCCCGCGACCCCCCCGCGGCCCACCCCGCGACCCACCCGCGACCCACCCGCGACCCACCCGCGACCCACCCGCGACCCACCCGCGACCTACCCCGCGACCCACCCGCGACCCACGACCCAAACCACGTTCAAGGTACAAACCACAATTTTCGGCGCCTGCGGCGGGCTTTTTTGCATTCCTTCCAAGTGGAGAGCCCGCGACACATCCCGTGACCAACTCGCGACCAACCCGCGACCCAAACCACGTTCAGGGTACAAACCACATTTTTCGGCGCCTGCGGCGGGCATATTTTGCATTCGTTTCAGGTGGAGAGCCCGCGGCCCACCCGCGACCACGTTCAGGGTACAAACCACATTTTCGGCGCCTGCGGCGGGCATCCTTTGCATTCGTTCCCTGTGGAGAACCCGCGGCCCACCCGCGACCCAAACCTCGTTCCGTGTACGAACCAATTTTTTTGGCGTTTGCGGCGGGCTGCTTTTGCATTCCTTCCAGGTGGAGGTGGAGAGCCCGCGACCCACCCGCGACCTAAACCACGTTCACTGAACAAACCAATGCCGCACAAGCGCGGCGGCGGATTCTTGCATGCCGTCTGAGCCCGCAAGGACCTCTTCACGCCCCGCACATCCACGCCAGCCCGTCCAGCAACTTTGCCCTGGCGAGTTGCCTTGATCAGAGAAGGCGGGGAGCATAAAGTGGAAAAAAGATTGCGTTGCAGTTATCTTGGGAAAGGAGGGGGAGGCAGGATGAGTAAACAGGGGACGAGGAGAACGTGGAAGAAGAGAGGATGTAAGGAGAACGTGGAAAAAGAAAAGGAGGAGGAGCAGGAGGACGAGGGGGAGGAGGGGGAGGAGGGGGAGGAGGAGGACGAGGAGGGGGAGGATGGGGAGGATGATGATGATGGACGACAATGGGAGGACGATGATGGAGGCCGATGAGGGGGAGGACGACAATGGGAGGACCATGATGAGAAGACGAGGGGGGGAGAGGGAGGACGAGGAAGAGGAGGAGGAGGAGGAGGAGGAGGAGGACGAGGTGAAGGAGGAGGATGACGATGACGATGAGGACGAGGAAGAGGAGGAGGAGAAGGAGGAGGAAGAGGAGGAGGAGGAGGAGGTGGAGGAGAGCGCCATCGACAAGGAAGGTGGGGGCCACGAGGTCCGCCGGCTCGACGACGCCCGCGTCGCCCGCGCCCGCCCCCTCACTCTTATCCGCAATTGCGGGGTGCTACGTATACGACATATTTCTACTTGTGTGTATTTATTTGTGCGTCCCAGGGCCTCTTCAGGGAGGCACACCCGAGAGGGACCCTGCCGACCAGGCCGCAGCGCGGCAGGCCCCTCTCCCATGGGCAGGAGGCGGGCGGGCGTGCTCCGGCGGGGAGGGAGGCACGTCCGCAAGGGACCCTGGCGACCAGGCCACGGCGCGGCAGGTCGTCCCGGCTCACCCTGGCCCCTCCCTGGCCGAGTGAATATCGGGCCGGACGAAAGGGGGGGATTGGGAAAGGGTCGACTACACGTAAGAGTGACCCTTCGCCGGAGTGACCTTTGGTGCGCGCTCATTGGGGTCCCCCGATCGCCGCGCTCGTTGCGATAGTAGCGTCCTGCGCGCTTGTGTTTGGCCTCCTCGCGCCCCCCAAAAAGCCGCGCACCAAAGGTCACTCTTGGCCAGGGTCACTCTTACGTGCAGCCGAAAGGGGGGGGTACGAAATTTGCTGCATGCAGCTGGTTTCGGCCTCACCGAGGGGCCCATTCCTCGATACATAGCTCCCTCCGGCGCCGGGAGGCGCCGGGAAAATCACCTACGTGAGCTGATTCTCACCCCCCCCTTTTGCAACCCCCCCTTTTCGCCCGACCCGAGAATACTGTTGACCTCGATGCAGGTCTCTGTCAGTATCGGGCTTCGACCGCGTCAGCACGGTCAAGCCAGGCGATCAAAGCGCGTCTCCGTCAAGCCCCCACGTCGAACCCTCTCCCCCCCCCCCTCCCGACGAAGCCGACCACCGCCGCCCACCCCAGCATATCCTCCGTCTGCGCCGCCTGGTCGGTTTCGCTGCCGCAGTGTCCGTAGCCTCGTCGCGGGCGGCCTTTTCCTACGGGCCCCTTGGCCCAGCCCGTGTGCCTGCGGCTGCTCAGCTCTCCCTCCTCCTCGACGCCCGTCCTTTCCCTCCCTCCTGCTCCCTGCCTGCTGCCTTCCCTCCATCCTCCTCCGCCTGCCCGCCCACCCCACCCCGCCTGCCGTGGCCTCTCCCCGCCTGCGCGTTCGTCGCCGCCCGCTCGCCTCTCTCACCATGCCCGGCCGGAGCCGCCCCGGGGCCCCGGGGCGGTGCCTTTCCCCGTGCCGGGCTGTCGAGCTCTCGCGGCGGTGGTGCGCTCTGTACTCAGGAGGGGGAAAAACACACAGGAGCTTGTTTTTTTATTGCTCGGACCCGTAACGCCCGTTACGGGGGGGGGTCCCCCCCCCCCCGGTAACGGTAATGAGCGTACGGGGACGAGGGTGCGGACCCCCCCTCCGTCCAGGCAGGCATGCTGTGACGCTCACATGTGTGCTCAGGTTCGAGGGTCGAGGTTCGAGGTTCGAGGTTCGAGGTTCGAACCTCGGCGCAAACTCGAAATGGATCCACGGGGCCCGACTGGGGCTCAGACGCACCAGTTTCCCGAGCCGCGTCCAGCCGCGGCGACGACGAAGGCCCTCGAGGGCCAGGATGCCTCGATCCTCGAGGTTCGAGGTTCGCATCCCTCGGCGCGAACCTTTCAACGGGTTCCGGCCTGGCCCCTCCACCTCCTTTGCCTTGCTTCTGCACTCGGAGGAGGAGGGGGATCATCTTCCTCTGGTCCTTCAGAAGGCGGCGGGACTTCTCAGAAGCCCTCTGGCCTTCAGAGAAGCCCTCCGTGTCTTCGGGGGAGGCTTGGACATCTTCTTAGAAGGCCAGAAGCCTTCTGAGCCTTCTCAGAAGGCCCGCCCCCTGTTATTTCCCCCCTCGGCTCGCCGCCAAATCTTGCGTTCAGTGCCAACGGGCACTGCGCTTTAGCACTTGATCGGCGGTGTGGCGCGCCACAGGTGCCACAGAATGGTCGTCGTCATCCCTGCCGCGTCCGTTGTCATTATCCTGCGGGCTGCACCGGGAGTCCCGACGCCCGCCTGCCAGCACGACGTTTCCCCGAACAGTGCGCGCACCAGGAGTTCCGTTGAAACGCAGCGCCACAAAGTGGCCCCGCCTTTGGCGCAACCTGTGGCGCAACCATCGACGCAACTTATGGCACGCCCTGAGGGCGCAACCTAAAGCGCAACGTAAGGTTCGATTTGTGGGGCGCCCTGGGTGCGCAACCTATGGCGCAAGCTATGGCACGCCCTGGGGGCGCATCCTATGGCGCAGTTTACGGCTCAACCTATGGCGCAGGTACTTGTACGCAAGCACAACGTGTGGTGTAACGCATCGGGCAAGCCATGGCGCAACCAGCCGGTGCACTCTCACAATATCATTATGACTACTACCATTGTCCTCCCTCCATTCTCCCTGTGCTGGTGCAAGGGGCTGGACTGGGCGAGACCTGCACGCGGATGTGGCCGCATGTCGTTCCAGCGCTCGGCCCTCCTACCTCGCGCGGCTGGTCACGCCAGCCCCCCGCGTGTGTATCCAGCAAGTGGGCCCCAAGCGCTGCTGAAGCTTTCGGCAACTGGCTGCGGACACGGCGGCGGCGGCGGCGACGGCGACGGCGGCATCGGCGGCGACGACGACGGCGGTGACGGCGGCGGCGGTCACTTTCACCGCCGCCGCCGCCGCCGCTTGCCGCCGTCGGCGTCGTCGCCGTCGCCGCCGCCGTCGTCGTCGCCCCCCCGGCCGCCGTGGCAATTGACGGCGACGACGACGACGCACCCGCGTGCACGCTCCAGCCGTCGACCCATGTCTCAAGGGCAATGTGCCTGTGCAGGGAGTTCCTGCTTCCTGTATTCCCTAGGCTGCCGCCGCCCCGCGCGCCCCCACGGCGCGTGGTTTACACCCCGCACACGAGCTTTGTGGTGCATACATGCCATGTGGTATACACAGGCGCCACGGTTCACACTCCCATGATGTACACAGTCGCAATGGAGTGCACAGGCGCTGTGGGCTCAACAGGTCCGAGCGCTTTTTGAACCAGAAAAACTCAGATCCACAAGCAGCTCACATAATGAAAGGGCCGCGGTTGGGCCCCGAGCGATCTTCTGGACTTTCGCTCCGCCGGTATCTTACAGGTGTACACAAGCTTTGTGGTGTACGCTGGCATTCTGGTGCAAACATGGGGCGTTGAAGCAGCAGCTGTGGTGCACGCGGGCGCCGTGGTGTGCACCAACAGTGAGATGTACAAGGGCGCTGTGGTGCACCCGCCTGTCATGATGTGCTCAGTCGCCGTGGTGCACACACATACCATTTCTGCCGCAGTTGTGGTGTACAAAGGCATCGCGGTGTACAGAGCCTGTGTAGTGTGCGCAGGCACGGTCGGCTTCGACGACGACGACAGCGGCGACGACGACGACGACGACGACGACGACGACGACGACGAAGCCTACCGTGCCGACAGTTGTGCTGGTAACAAGTACCAGGGCCCGTGCGAGGGCCCCGCCGCGCGTTACCGTTACCCCCATCTTGGGGCCGGACCCCCCCCCGTAACGGGCGTTACCCCCCCCCATCAAAAAAACAAGCTCCAGACACAATTAATCGTCGATCCCCAGAAAAAAAGTGAAAATATGGGAAGTGGTGGGGAAAACAAAAACCAACAAAACATGGACAAATATACGGGATATTTTCACTAGTGTGTATTTATTGTGTGCTTCTGGGGCCCCTTGATGTACGCCATATGGTCCAGGGCTTGGCACATTCTGGATGATGCGACGTGCGGTGCCCAGGGAGGGCGACGCCGCGATTGCCCTGCCGTGCGCAGGGCGATCCGACGCCATCGTGGCCTCCCCCTGGTGCACGGCGGCTTCTGCCGCCACAGCCGCTCCTCGCGCCGGGGCGTATGGTTCTCTGGCGGGCTTGGCCGTGGGCTGCCGCCAGAGCTGATGCAGAGCGGCACGGGCAGCGTACATGTCAGCATCGTTCACCCGATTCCCATCCCCATTGGGCCATGGCATCTCGGCCCCGCCAGCCCACCCCCCAAGGTGGGGATGGGCCCCGCGAAACCCGAAAGACAACCCCTATCAAGGGGGGTGAATCGGTCAGTGGGTCCAGGGACATCCCCATCGGGACAGGGATCGGATACAGGCGGCCCGGACTAGTACAGTCGGGGCCTTGAAGAAGGAACGCTTTTCGTTGGGGAGGGGTTCGGTGTTCCTTGCTTGTTTTACAGTTTGCCTCGGGTTTCCCTTAGGTTCCTGCATGGAAAATCGAAGTTTAACTTACGAAAAAGGGGCTTCGTTCCTTATTTAGGGTTCCTTAGGTCAACGCCCCGACAGTAGGTCGACCCTGCCAACTCGAGGATACTCGTGTGTCCTGCGCATCGCGCGTGGTGTCCTCTGCAGCAGTGGGCGGGCGGCTGCTGCACGGGAGGCTGGAGGCCTTGCCCCCGCGCGGGCACGGGGCCCAGAAGGTGGTTGACCAGGGAGGCCGTGGCCGGGGCGCGGGTTGTGAGCCACGATCCGCCCGACCGTGCACGGACCATCCAAAGCCGTCCTCCTTTTCCACTGATTTTGGCCATCCTCCTCCTCCTCCTCCTCCTCCTCCTCCTCCTCCTCCTCCTCTCCTTCTCCTCCTCCTCCTCCTGTTCCTCCTGTTCCTCCTCCTCCTCCTCCTTCTCTCCTCCTCCTCCTCCTCCTCCTCCTCCTCCTCCTCTCCTCCTCCTCCCCCTCCCCCTCCTCCTCCCTCCTCCTCCTCCTCCTCCTCCTCCTCCTCCTCCTCCTCCTCCTCCTCCTCCTCCTCCTCCCTCCTCCTGCCTGCCTGCACACACTCAAGTGCCCCTCGTGGTGCGATGACTGGGCCGTGCACGCGGACGGCAGTGCCCAGCGGAGCGACTCGTTCTCGCACGCCCAGGGCGGAGGCAGGGCACAGAGATGAGGGAGGTGGGCACTGCAGAGGTCTTCAATGAAGCGCACCGCGCCGCGCCGAGGACACCTGGCGAGTGCGATGCAAGAGCTTCAGGACCGCGGCGTTGGAGAGGGCGGGGGGGCACCGTAGGTCGCCCGGCGCGGCCACCATTCTGTCGCGTCCAAAAAAGTTTGGGGTTTTACGTGCCCCCCCAGGAACCTTCGACCAAGTACTCATGGCGCAGCATCACTCAACGAACATATTTCCTGGAGCCCAGCATGCTGGGGAAAGCATACCAGGCGTGAAGGAAGAGGGGGAGGCCTTCTCAGAAGGCGGAGGGGCTTCGGAGAAGGCTCAGAAAGCTATTCAAAAGGTTGCCGGGGGGGAAATGGCGGAACAGGGGGAGGAGCAGGAGGAGGAGGAGGAGGAGGAGGGACGACAAGGAGGCAGAGGACACGGAGGACGAGGAGGCGCTTCTTGACTCCTGGCCCCGGGCACCACCCACCCTTCTCTCCCCCATTCCCTTCCCCCCTCTCCTCCTGCCCCCGCCCTCTTCCCCTCCCCGGCCTCACGGCGAGGCGAGCGTCGCGTCTGCCTTGGGCGCTCGGCCTGCTAAGGTGCGGATCCCGTCGGCGAACGTCACGGTCTTGACTCGCGATAGGGCCGCCGCTGTCCTCGACAGGGCCGATGAATGGGGCTGCCACGTGGTGGCCCTTCAGGAGACGCGGCATTCGGACCCGCGTTACGGTTTCCGGTGGTGCCCCCAGTTCTTCACGGCCCAGGGGTGGCGGGTCCAGTGGTCGGCTGCCCCCCCTCCGGTCGGCAGCAGCGGCTCTGGGGCCCCGCGCCGCGCAGCCCAGTGCGGGATGTCTTGCGCCCCCCCCCCGCCCCCGGCAAGGTGGCACGGCTATCCTGTGGCGGCCTTCCATGGGGAAAGGCGCGCCCGCCTCGAGCCCTGACGATTGGCGCCAGTGCCACCGCCGTTTCGAAGGTTGGGCTTTGTCCTCTGTGTACGGGCCCGCTGGCCGCGAGGATTCAGTGTTGGTTTGCCGGGTCGTTAGATTCCCTGTCCAGCGTGGCCGGCCCTCTCCATGCCGTGGCGGTTGGCGATTTTAACTGGAAGCCCGGGTACGACGATAACACCGAGGCTCCCTGGGAGGTGGCGGACTCTCCCCCGACCACGGTGTCCCTCACGTCGCCTTCGCGCCTCGTCGGTCTGGGCTGCTCGGCGGTGGTAGTGGATTCGGCCCCCTTGCCCGCCGTCCCCCACCATTTCGGGGCGGTGTGCGATGTCGACCTCCCCCCTCCCCCCCAGCCGGCCCAGACGCACCGCCTCAAGAGACCGGCCCGCTACGAGTGGGTCCGTGCGCCCTCGTCGAACGAAGCTGCGCTGTTGGGTGCTGCAGCTGACGAGTGGGGGGCCCCGAGCCTAGCTCTTCCCCCCGTGTTTCCGATTGGGCAACCGAGACGCTGGCGCGGTGGCACAGGCGCGCCGAGGCCACGGTGAAGACGGCAGCCGCCCTAGGCGTGACCAGCGTCACCCGGGCCGCCGAACGACCAAAGGGAGTTTCGACCGAAACGCGGCCCGTGGCTCCTGGTGGGCCCATGCGGGGCGAGGCAACGATCCGCGAACGTCGCCTGCTTCGGCTCCACAGGTTGGTCGTGGCGGCTGGGAGGACGAGTTCCGTGGGCACCGCGGCGCTTCTGCCGCCCTTGGTCACCCGCAAGTGGGCCCCTGCCTGCCAGGATGGGTTGCTCCAGGGCCCCCCGCCCCGCACCCTAGGCGAGGCGGCCCAAGCTCTGTCCCAGGCACTCGCTGCAGAAGCTAGGGTCACCCAGCAGCGCGCCCTCAAGACGTGGCGGTCTCAGTTCCGCATATGGGGCGCCCGCACTGCGGCCGCGGCCGCGCGGACGATGCGGGAACCCGCGCCCGCCCCAGCGTTTTCGGCTGAGGATTTACGGCGGGAGTGGGAGCCGTGGTGGGTGCCTGACTCTGGAGGCGCCCTCCTGGACTGGGTCGTCGTCGCCCGCGATTGGGGGTCCCCGAAATCCCCGCCAACCCCGCCTGGCGACCCCCCTCTTTCGCGGCCTTCCAGCGGGCCTTCCGGGACACTCACGGGGCGGCTGGGTTCGACGGGCGGGAAGCTTCTGAACTGCAGGGCCTTTCGGACCACCTCCCTGGCCTCCTCCACGAGCTCCGGGCCATCGTCGTCGCCACGGTGGAAGGGGGCGCCAGCCCATGGCCAAATGAGCGCACGCGGGCTGTCGGGGCCTTGCGGGCGGTCGGCATCCCTAAGCGGGGGTCCGACGACGCCCGGCCGATCGCGATCGGGCCGGTTTGGATGCGAGCTTGGGGCCGTTGTCTCCTCGACGTGCTTCCCGCGCCCCCTGCCGAGGCGTTCGGGGAGAGGGGCGCCGTGGCCTCCGTGGCTGACTGGGCCGCCGCGCCCGGCGACGCGGGAGCCGAGGTCGACCTGAGCCGGGCCTACGACTCGGTGGACCACGGCGTCGCAGGCGCCGCCCTCAGGCACCAAGGTGCACCTGCTCCGGTCGTGGCTACCATGGACGCGGTCTGGCGGGCCCCCCGATATTGCTCGGTGGCTGGGGACGCTGCTGCTGCTTTACTCCCTACTCGGGGCCTGCCGCCCGGCGACCCTTTTTCGGGCCGTATCCTCAGTCTGGTGCTCCTCTGGCACGCCGCGGTCCGTTCGGTGCCCAGGACGCGCGCGTGGTCCCACGTGGGCGACCGTTCCATTAAGGCCGCCGCGGCGGTTGATCGGGACCGCGCCTAATTAGCGATCGCTGCGGAGATCGACTGGCGGCTTGGCTTTTCGGAGAACATTAGGAAGCGGCAGGTTTGGTCGGGCACCCGGAGCGCCGAACACTTACGAGTGCGGGCCGCTGTCGGCGACGCCGCGACCTGGCCCCAGCTGCCTGAGCCTCGGGGCGGGCGGGGCCAGATCCGCCCCGGATCAGGGAGCTCGCGGCCCCGATGCGCGTCGCTCCTAAACATCGGTGGTCGGCCCCGTTCTGCGCGATCCCGCCCTGTGATCAGATCGCGCTCGCGCTTCGGTCTGTCGTTCGGACTCGCTGCGCCTGGCTGCGCGCTCGGCGATGGTACGCCGAGCGGGTTTCGTTGCACCCTGTCTTCGGCACGGCGCGCGCTGTGCTGAAGGCGGCTCGGGGGGGCCCCGCGTCGCGGCAGTTGTCAGCGGCGCTCCCGGAGCATTCTGGCGTGTTCGGGCTGCTCCCGGTTGCCGCTCCCGGTTGCCGCCGGGTCGCTCCTCGACGGCGTCTGGCTGCATCCGGCCCCGGGGCTCGACCCCCGGACCGCGGCGGCGGTCGCCGCTGCAGCCGCCGCTGACAGCCGCGAAGCGAGAACCCGGCACCCTGGGGCCCCATCGCCCCCCCCGGAGGGTTTTCGACGCCTCATCCGATCGCGGTCAGCACGTTGTCCGGGAACGCGCCTGGGCGGCGCTCCTTCGCCCCCGGGCGGCGCCTGGCCCCCGCCGCGGCACGACGAAGAGGGGGTCGGGGAGATCGATCTGGCTGTTCAGAGCGCGCCACCTTGGGCCCAGTTCGAGCGATCGCTGGGCCGGCGCGAGACGAACCTCCTCGCCGTTTGGAGGGGCGGGACCGCGTGCGCGCCGACCCGCAGGCACAGCAACGCGTGCGTTTGCCCGTTCGGTTGCGGGCGCACCCAGGCGTCGGCTCGGCACTTCTGGGCCGAGTGCCCGCGTTTTGCTGGACGTCGGCTCGAACTCGGGGAGAATCTGCGGGTCGCGCCAGCCTGGCGGGGGGCCCAGCCCCGCGTCGCGACGAAAACGGGGTGGATCACGAAGGCTGCCAGGGGCTCGATTCAACGTCGGGCTCAGCTGCAGGCGATGGCGCGCCGCCTCGGCGTCGCCGTCATGCAGGCGCTCGCTGGCCTCGGCGGGTGGGCCTCCGGGGGCGCGGTCTCCCCGCCTGGGGCCCACCTGGGCCCTCCCCCCCTTCCCCCCCCCTTCACTCCGGCGGGCGGCGGCCTGGCGGGCGGCGGGGCGGATTCCGACGACGCTGGCGACCTCCCCCCCCCCTCCTGGCGGTGGCGGTGGCACCCTGGGTGCTGACAGCCGCCCTAATTAGCTCCGCTTCAGTCCTGTGGTCCACTGGCCCTTTTCCCGCTTCGCGCCCGGGTCTTTTGC
>CAUYUJ010015592.1:211287-288787 GCA_963575745.1 Prorocentrum cordatum | reverse complement strand
GTCCGCCGTGGGTACCCACTGTGCTGGGCCCCCCAGCAGCCCTCGAAAGTGGCGACAGTTTCACAGATCGCAGCCCCCCAGGGATGGCGAGGTCTCATTTGAGTCCGCCGTGGGTACCCACTGTGCTGGGCCCCTCAGCAGTCCTCGAAAGTGGCGACAGTTTCACAGATCGCATTCCCCCCAGGGATGGCGAGGTCTAATTTGGATCTGCGTGTGGGTACCCACTGTGCTGGGCCCCCCAGCAGGCCTCGAAAGCGGCGACACTTTCACAGATCGCAGCCCCCCAGGGATGGCGAGGTCTCAATTGAGTCCGCCGTGATTACTCACTGTGCTGGGCCCCCCAGCAGGCCTCGAAAGTGGCGACAGTTTCACAGATCGCAGCCCCCCAGGGACGGCGAGGTACAATTTGAGTCCGCCGTGAGTACCCACTGTGCTGGGCCCCCCAGCAGGCCTCGAAAGTGGCGACAGTTTCACAGATCGCAGCCCCCCAGGGATGGCGAGGTCCCAATTGAGTCCGCCGTGAGTGCCCACTGTGCTGGGCCCCCCAGCAGCCCTCGAAAGTGGCGACAGTTTCACAGATCGCAGCCCCCCAGGGATGGCGCTGGCACGCAGCGACGAGCGAGGCGAAAGGCAAGGGGAAAGAGAGGGGCGGGAAGGGGTGGGAAGGAGACGCGCGAGCAGTGCTCTATTCAAAACGAGAACCCAACGCAGGAGGGTTGGGACAAAAACAGGCTGACGACAACGAACGCGCAAGCGGAAGGCCAGGGCCGGCGGGGCGGGCGGGCAGGCGGAAGGGGATCCGGGCGGAGACAGCAGGCAGGAGCAAGATGGAAGGGAAGGAGAGGGGAAGCAACCGCAAGCAAACAAAGCAGGGATCAGAAGGGAAGGACAGAGGATGGGGGGGGATGATGAGGCCGAGGAGAGGGGAAGCACCAACCAGCAAGAAGACGGGCAAGGCCACGGGCCAGAAGAGAAGTGCCACCCGCGACGAAGCTGTGGACCCTACGGCGGCGACCTGGGCAGGTTGGCCGAGAGAACCCAGCGCGCTGCGGCTTGGTGGTGGTGGGTGGGGGGGGGGGGGGGGGGCCCTCTACGGGATCACCCACCTCCCCCCCCCGACATGTGGCCAGACGGCGCGCGTGGAGGGTCGCCAGCGCGACGTCGGCGAAACCGAAGCGGCGCGGGGGGGGGCGCCCGCGCTACCATTTAAGGGAGGGGATGGGGGGGGGCGCTAAGCAGCGCCAGGGGGACCTCGCACGGCGTCCGCCGCGGAAGCAGATGCGGCCGCGGCCAGGCGGGCCGCTGCCACTCCCGCCCCTCCAGATTGCGCCTGGAGGCGCCGCAACACCTCCCGCGCGTTCTCCCGCGCGTTTTCCTTTTCGGCTTGGGTCAGGGGCTGCGACTCAGTTCATCTTGCACGCGTTACCAGCACGGAAAGTCGCTGGGCGCGCGGGCCCGCAACAAGTAGGGAGTCTCCCCCGTGGCGTCAGCCACCCGCTTGGCCAGGACCCCGAAGGCTCTGCGTGCCGCGCGGCCCTTCCCGCCGCCGTGGGCTTCCGCCACAGTGGGGGGAAGGTGAAGCCCTGTGCCGCGCAGCGCCGCGCGGCTTTCTGGCGCACGTTTTGAACTCCTCGTGCCGTTCCGTCGCCGCGCTGGACGAAACGACCTACGCGGAGTGGAGATCAACGCGCAGCCCGGACGTGGCGGCAAAATTTGGCGGCCGCCGCGCCGTTTTGCCACCGTGGCATGTGGGCGTCGGCAGGGCGGCGGCCGTTGTCGTCAACCTGGGGCCCGCCCTGTTCGCCCCCAGGGATGGCCTCCCTGGCAGTGCGCGGGGGAAGCGGCCCTGGGCGCTCGGACCCCGTCCTGGCGCGGCTGGCGGCCACGGCGTCGAAGACGGCCTGGTTGCGCAAGGCGTCGCGGCATTTAGCCCTGTCGCCGCGGCAAGCGCAGACGCGGGCGTAGTCGCAGAAAACATCCATCACCTCGCCACGAACTGGGTAAAGCATTCCTCGTGCAGGAGCTGGATTCGCAGCCGCCTCTGCAGACCGACCTGCACGAGGCCGCGCGGGAACGCGTTTCCGGTGGCCTCGCAGGGCGGCGCCTGGACCCACGCGGCAGCGCCCAGGGCCTGCACCATGGAGAGGTGCGCCCTGCCGGCGCCAGGGTGGCGCCCGCCAAAAGCCCCTCGACGTGGCGTTTTTCACCGCGTCGGGGAGAGCCTTTTCGTCGCAGTGTTGCGCGTGGTCGAACTCCACCCGGTCGGCGTCCCACACGACTGCGTCGTGGGCCTGCACCACGGCCGCCAGGCTACCCCCGTTGCGGGCGGCGCTTTTGGAGCAGCCACGGTAGAGCTGCCGACAAAGGTGGGTGCTCCTCGCTCTGGGGAAGGGATGTGGGCGGCGGCGTGCTTTGCGGCAGAGCGCAGGCCGAGTCTTCCCTTGTTGAGCTTGGGCTGAGCCTATTGTCAGAAGGCGCCGGAGGGCGAGCAGCCGCTCAGCCGTTCAACGCAAGCCCAGACCCCAGACAGCACCGTCCATGGTCTGCACGGAGGTGGTGTGCACGGCTGGCGGCACCACGCGCGCGGAATAGCCCAAATTGCAAAGACAAAACAGGCGTTTTGGCGCAGGAGGTGCAGCGCAGCCTGCGCGTTTTAGAGTTCCCACAGAGTTTCCGGCAATGCGGCGGCGCTCGCGACCCTTTATTTGGTGCGTTCCGCGCAGCAGCCCGCGTGTCCCAGCGATCAGTTCGGCGGAAAACCGGCTGGAAGCCGCCCAGAGACGTTAGAGGCGCCTCCGCCAGTGGGGACCGCCAGCGGGTTCCATTGCGCGGACATTCGCGCGCACGCTGCCCGCGGAAGCGCGCGTAGGCGCCTTCGTCTCCTATATAGCGTGCCGGCAGTTGCGGCCCGCCTAAGCCACCGCGTAAGGTCGCCATGCCATCGCGCGCAAAGCGTAAAGGCCGCTTTTCTCTGTAGACTATCTGGCGCCCCGCTTTCGCCAGGAGCTACGGGAGCGAACCCGATCCTCCTGGTGGGGGCGCCGGCGAGGCCGGTGTGCGCTCCGCCCGGAGACTCGATGGGCGCGCCCGCGGGGGGTGGGCGCTGGAGGCGCCGGCGACGCCGCCGGGGGCTCCCACGCCGCTCCGAGGGTCGGAGGAGCAAGTGGTCATGATGATGATACGTTCCACGATTCGACGAAGAAACAGCACGCTCCCATACCCATATGGGGGGACGGGGAGAATTATGGCTGCTTGTTGTCTCACGGGCCTGACAGGGGCCCTTTCTCGACTGGGACCCCCTTTGGGGTCCGACAACTCGCAACCATACCCATAGCCAGTCCTCCTCTTCTACACCCCCTATGGGTATGGGTGTGTGTTGCTCGTTCGTCAAGACTCGTATGAATTCGTAACTGTTTGAGAGCCCCCCATTTTCACACGGGCTGCAGAAACGAGGACCGCCTGATACACGGGAGAAATCTTGGAACGCATCTTGAGCCGATGTCATCATGACATCAACCCTCATCTTATCAGATGGCTGCGGGCACAGCTCAAGGATGCTAAGTGGCCGTGGGACATGCCCCGCCTCATCTCCCGCCCGCAGTTGGATCGCAATGAGGGGGCAGTGGTCTGATGTGCAGGTCCCGCCGGGCATACACGCAGAGGTCTGCAGGCTTGATCTTGATCATCACGGTCAGCATGGAACGAAACCGCTGCGGCAGTAGGGGCCGATCCTCCGGGAGGCTTTGGTGGCTGCTTGCTGCAGGCGTGTGGCAGCAGCACACATGCCAGGAAGGTCAGTAGGTGTCCTGAGCGTTCACGGTGACGCGCAGGCGATGAACGCCTTGGGCTGGGCGTCTGCAGAGTTATCGAGGTCTGGTCACTCCTCGGGGCAGAGGTGGCCAGCAGCGGTGGTTCAGCAGCTGGCATTGATGGTGATCGTGGCCTGGGAGGGGACGATTTGCGTCAGCAGCTTGGAGTTCAGCTCAGCAGCCTGGGGCTACCCGATGCAAAGGTTCTGGAGTAGCATGCCGAGCGTCGCAGCGTCGTCGCCGACCAGCGGCAGCACAGGCGACGCCAGGCTGGGAGTCGCGGGCGGCTCGATCTGCGCCTTGGTGAGCTCACAGAGCTTGGCGTTGAGGGCCAGAAGCTCCGCCTTCTGCTCGTTGAGCTGCTTCTGGTACCGCAGGCGGGCCTCCTCCGTCTTGGTCCTCCGCCGTGCATCTCCTCCGCCGGGTACACCTGAGCGGCCGCGTGGTCCGACAGCGTGAGCTCCTGCCTGCCAATGATTTTCGTGCCCTATTTAGCAGTTCGTCAGCGCCGATGGGCACTGCAGCGGGGGCTTCGCTGGCTGCACTTTCTGGTGGCACTCGTCGCGGTCGGCCTTGGGCAGGA
This sequence comes from Prorocentrum cordatum, assembly GCA_963575745.1. NCBI lineage: Eukaryota > Dinophyceae > Prorocentrales > Prorocentraceae > Prorocentrum > Prorocentrum cordatum. Next base: position 284,395 of record CAUYUJ010015592.1, on the reverse strand, counting down.
TGCGAAGGGACTCCCAACGATTTTCCCATCCAGCCATCAACCGACGATAGCTTCTTGTCCAGTCTCGGTTGCTGCTGCGCAGCTTGTCGTCCTCACCAGGGGCAAGGGCCCCGCCTGCACCGCCGTCGACCTGCACTGCCGCGTTCACCGGCTTGTAGAACTCGAGCGCGGCATTGAGTTGCGCCTTTGCTTTGCGAGACTTGCCCAGCTCCGCCTCCGGAAGCGACCATCTTGCTGTCGACCTCGGGCTGGATGCATGGTGACGTCTTGGCTTAGACGGATGTCGAAGGGCTGCCTTTGTTGATCGCGTCGGTCTTGAAGCAGAGGTCCTTCGGAAGGTGGCACCGTGCGCAAGCAGTTACAGTGTCCCAGTTTCAACACATCTCGCCCGCCTTGGCGTGCGTGCAGAGGCGGCTACCCCAGTGCCTGGTTCGCTCTGCGCGCTTAGGAGCCATGTTCCAGGTTTGCCTCGTGCCTCCTGAATTCTGGCGACACGCTTATCCCGGAATGGTGCTCCAGCTTGTGCGTGGGCCACCTGTTTTCGCTTCAGCGCCGGCCGCATCCATGATTGCAAATTTTGCTTTCGCATCGGCACTGGCCACATCAACGATTGTGAACGTCGTTGTCGCCTCTGCGTTGGCCACATCCATGATTGCGATCATCACTCTCGCCTCAGCGCCAGCCCCATTCACGATACGACGGGTACTCTCGCCTCAGCGCTGGCCACAGACATGTTTGCGAGTGTTGCTTTCGCCTCAGCGCCAGCAACATCCATCATTGCGAATGTTGGTCTCGCCGCAGCACCGGCCAGATCCTTCATTCAAGCCGAAGAGGGATCAGTGATATAAGTGGCACTTTTGCATTGCATGTTGCTGTGTCGCTCCATTCCGGAGTATTACTTGCTACAGCGCGCGCACGTGATACATTGCTTTGACGATTTTGCTCTGGCGCAGTGTCGACAGGGGCTGGGTCAGGTTGTGCTAGGGATTTGCTAGGTTTTGGGGAGGGGCTTCTATGTTTGTTGCATTGAGGCTTGCCCGCCTCCCAGGAAAACACATTGAACCACCTTTGAGAGAGAGAGAGAGAGAGAAACTTACAAATATTCATTAACTGTCTAGCCTCTTGGGGCCTCATGGAGGCCTCTGGGGGCCTCCTGCGGGCTTCTTTGGTCGGAAGGCTCGACTTGTCGATTTGCGTTCCCCTTCTGGGGCCCCTCTTGGGGCAGTCGTGGGGCTCTCTTGGGCTGCCTTGGGCGCCTCTGGGGCCGCTTTGGGCCCTCTTGGGCCATCTAAGAGGGGGCCTCTTGGTGCGTCGGAAGCTCACCAGAGAACGCCACAAACATTGAACATCACAAGGGGCATAATTAATTGTTGCATCTTGGGGCTCTCTTGGAGGCCCTCTTGGAACGCTCTTGGGGCTTCTGTGGGGCCTCTTGGGCCATCTTGTGGCCATCTTGGGCGCCTTGGAGCACTCTTGGGCCGTCTTGGAGGCCTCTCGGACCTTCTTGGGCGCTTCTTGGGGCCCTCTTGGCCCGTTCTGGGGCCCCCTGGCCTTTGGAACAGTCTCGCGAGGCAGCCCAGTAGCGCGCGGGAGCGCCCAGGATATTGGAGAGTCTCGGGCCCTAGCCCCGTAGAATACTAGAATCCCCCAGTCGTGGGTACAGAGAACAGAGAACACATGAGAACCTGGAGATAACTCCACTTCGTGCCTCGAGGCATGGTGGTGGAGATGTGTATGTATATATATATATATATATACATATACATAAACACAGGGAGAGAGGGATAGAGAGGGAGGGACAGAGAGCGAGAACGGCTGGCTTTCAAATCTGCAAATCAATCGTACGAGAAGGCAGAAGGATAATGATAATGCGGATGCACTTGAGGGGTAGGCATCGGAGACGGAGCAGCATCCTGGGGAGCAGGAGGGCAAGCAGGATAAGCAGGAGGGAGGATCCAGATGAGGAAGCCCATCTGGTCCAGTAGCACCGTCAGTGTGACGCGCATCAGGGCACTTTATCGTCCCCTTCAGTTTCTTCTCTGGTATTCCTTGTCCTCTGCCTCTGCACTTCCTCGTGCCCTCCTCCTCTTACTCCTCCTCCTCTTCCTCCTCCGCCTCCACTTTTACACCCCACTTCTTACTCCGTGTCCTATTATCACTAGCGGCCATGCGAATTCTGTGCTGGAACCCACTGTCAGTATCAGATCGAGACATGGAACTAGAAATCCAGTACGAGTTTGCAAAGGTAGACATACGGATTCTCATTGGGACTCAGAGGAAATGTATCGGTAAGGAGGCCTATTATGTTGAAGATCTACCTCATTGGAATATGACGCTCACGTATCAACCATCTAAAGAAAATGGTACGCTACGTACTCTGGGGACAAGGTTATTACATGGTTTATGTCCAGTCGGGAAGATGTGGGTAAACACGGCGGAGAGACGTGAGAGGATGGTACCGTGTCACGATTACGGCTACCTACACAGGCGATCTCGGACGGGGGTTGTGCGTATTATTGTTGCTTTAACGTGGAGGGCCCAAACATGCAGAACTTCTACTATATATACCAAACATGATATGCGAACCGTTTTTGCCCCGGTGCTGCACTCGTCCCTCGACTCGGCCGTCGATCGCCTTTACCAACCAGGGGGTGCGGGGATCTTACGACAAAGACATCGTATTTCAAAATTGTGGTGGGAAGTACATGGGGGGCCCGAATGCGGCTACTGTTTTTTCAGGAGGCCTTCGTACCACCGATCCGTGTCTGGCAAGCTTCACATCATGAGGCACATCCGTCCTTGCGTGAAGGAGCGTGTGCTACTTCGGGGGAACGGTATGATCTCTCGTTGCGTGGTTTTGCAGACGACGTCAACACGACTCACGTCGTTGCAGATGTGCCCGCAGCGCAACATATTATCGCACGCTCTGGCAGAGTGCTGAGCCAGCAGACCACTGCTCATGGCATTCACCAGTCAGACGACAAAAAACAATTGCTCCCCCACTTCGTGGGATACAGTGCTCATCGGTTTTCCAGAGCTGTATTTAGGGCCACGGTTCGGATGCACGATTTGGGGTTGTTTTTCCAATTATCCCTTTCCTGGGGACGCTGTTCACGCCGACTGGGTCCTGGGCTCCTGAAGTTGCGTCCAGATGTTCGGCTGTGTCCCGTGGATGGGCTCACATGCGTCGTTTCTGGTCCCAATACCCCTCCTGGCGTGCTAAAAATTTGGTTTCCGAAGTAACGTTTTTGGTGCTGTTGTTTCAGGGCTTACTGTACTTGTTCTTTCTGAGTCTCAAGAAGCCAAGGTCGACTCCATTTGTCTTCGGTATCTTCACGTGCTCCTAGGTGGCGTCGCCGTGCCCCATACAGTGACGGATGCGGCTGGGAAAGAGTATCTTGTCATACGTACACCTCCTGCACACGCAATTTGGCGGCGTGCGGGCCTGGTCCCTATCGGTCTGGAAGTTCGTGTCCAGAGGCTCAGGGAGTGGCAAAAAGTGGCGCGTTCACCCGAGTGGAATATGCAGCAGCTGATTGCTGTCTTCGGCTCCCTGGACCTCGAGAAGGCCCATAGTCGCCCTTCCCTTGGTACCCCAATGTTGCCCCGAGGTCGATGGATACTTCGCGTACCAATCCCTGGGCTCGGCAGTCTTTCAGGGTATTGAGTATATCAGATGTACGGAGGAGGGGGCGGCCGTGGTGAATGAGACGGGCGGGGACTATCTCGACTTATTCCGTGGTAGTACTCCTGCTTCTGAGGCCTTTCAGAGACTCGGTGTCCAACAATTTCGGGCTGAGTGGCGTCTGCGCAAGGACCCCGACCGCCTGGAACCTCCTGACCTTGGGGGTCTCGCTACTGGGGACAACGTGTGTGATGTGTGAACGTCGGTTTGTTTCTCGGCGGGCTCCATTAGTGCGTCAGAGGCAGGCCTCTGGAGGCCAACCTGGATTGCAGTCTTTGATATCTAAAGTCGTGGTTTCAGTGCGTGGCTTGTTCGTCTACATTTCGGTCTAGGGACACTGCTGTACGACACCTTGTGAACGCGTGCAGATATGGTCGTTGCAGAGCTGATGCGTCACAGTACGATCCTCCGATACATGACCCAGAAGCGAGAGTGCGCCCCGTTTGTCTTGAGCCGTTTTCATCTCTCGAGCTTCTGCAGCGACACCTTGTTATCCATCTTCCACCTCCTCTTCCTGAATTTGTTTGGTATGTTCACGGCGGTGCCTGCAGTGACTTCGCCCGTGCCGAGCGTCCCCGAGCAAGGCAGGAGGCGCCCAGCCGCCGCCGGCGGCAACCAGCCCAAGCGCGCCCTCACCAAGAAGTCGTCCAACAAGATGGTCGAGAAGGAGGAGGTGGAGTCACTAGAGTCAATGGGCACGGCTACTATCCAGCAGGCTGTGCCGATTCTAATGAAACTGCTTCTCAACGTGACCATGAGAAACCGACAACAAGAAGCCATCACCCCCATCGCACTGTTGATGGACGAGCGCGCCGCGCCCGTGCAGAAGTCGAAGGCCAGAGTCCGTGCGTGGGTGGAGAACGCCCAAGATCTTCGGGCGCGCGGCAAGGAGTCGGAGGTCGAGAAGACAGGCACGATTTCTCTGGCAGCGCGGGTAAGCCTGACGGAAGGAGTTCACGAAGCGGGGGTAAGCGTCGGCGTCAGGAACCAGCAGCGCTTCACCGAGTGGCACACCGAGGTAGAGGAGCTCCCCCTCGAAGCGGTCTCGGAGAAGTTTCCCTTCATAAAGATCCAGAGCGCACGCAAGGAGGGACAAGTCAAAATCTTGATGACAAACGAACCTTCGCTCAACGCGCTGATATGTTGCTTAGAGCAGTTGGGGGCCACCAAGAAGGTCGGGGTTGCGCCAAAGAGTCATCTCGAGCGTATTATTCAGACATTCCTGTCGGACGAGATCTGTCTGAATGTTCATGGTGAGAGATTCGATTCTAGCGATGACCAGGGAAGAGAAGGTGGTTCAGTCTCTTTATCTTTCAATGGCGCGGCGTCTCACGACGATGGGATGCACCAGTCTGCTCTACCGATTCTGGTTGGCATTGATCAGTATTGCGACACTCCTATGCGATGTTCTCCGTCCTCTCCTACTGGTGCTGCCTCGATGGATGTATGTACCCCTATCGTGGTGAATGGCTGTGATGAGCAATTCGAGTCACGAGATGATCTGCAGAGGGGTTGTTGTTCTCTTTTACCGTTCAATGCAGATGGTGCGACGTCAATTGACGATGGGATGCAACTGTCTGATCTACCGATGTGTTTGGAAGAACGTATTGCGACCACAACTATGCGATGTACGACTTCTCCTACTTCCTCTGAGGCCCCGTGTGCTGCCGCCGAGGCTGCTGTCCCTCTGCTCCCTCCTGCGACCCCCCTCTCCGCTTCGAGGCCGTCGAAACGTGCCCGCACACAGGCGGATACGGTCCGTTTTTGTTCGGTTTTCGGGTTTCGGTGATAGCCTTGCTGGGTCCGCGGCCCGTCTCCTGGGGTTTAAAACTTAGATTTCTTTCGCGTGGAAGCTCGGGGGCTTAAAGGCTCTGTGAGTTGTGAGCGGGCTGGGCGCCTGAAATTCGCGGCAGCTATGTCGGTCCTAGGGCGCTGTTGAGGTGTTCGGATGCAACCCTTGCCCCTGGAGGTGTCGGTCGGTCCTCCTCGGCCTCGTCTTCCTCGCCCTTCTCGTCTTCATCGTCCCCCCCCCCCCCCGCGACGACGACAGCGAGGACCTCGACGGCGACGGCGACGAGGACCCCGACGACCCAGGCGACGAGCGGCTGCGCGGGGAACCGCAGCGACCCCTCGCCGCGCAGGAGCTGCGCGCGCGGAGCAACGACCTGAGGCTGTCCGTCGAGCAGGCGTGCCTTTCGGGAGGGGGGCGGCCTGCGGGGGGGACAGGCGTGAGGACTTTGTTTGCACGCTGTTCGTTTCTAATTCTTCGAGGGATCATTGATTTTTTTGGGGCCAAGATCCTTCCATTTCTAATTGTTCTAGCCTGGGCCCTGTTCCTGGCCACCAGGGGGCCAGGAACAATTAGAATCGAGCGCAATCAGAAATGAACACGATTAGAAACGAACGACGTGTATCTCGTGATGACCACGGTCGTGACTGGTTATGGGGCGAGTAGGGGGGAGGGGGCCAGTCACGTTACGATTCGTGCCGGCGCCGTCCAGGAATGCTTACGGCACGCATGGTTCATTTCCAGATGGCGCCGGCGCGAACTGTGACGTGAACAGGGGGACGGGAGGGGCGGTGGGGCAGGGCCGGTCACGGGCGTCATCACGGTCACGGGCATTTTCGCGTAATTAAGAGCTTGTTTTTTTAAGACTCTGGCAAGTTTACTTGCATGGACGGGGGGGGGTGCTGAGCCTGAAGCAAGCCCGGGGGGGGGGCGCGGAAATCACGCAAGTCGAAAGGCACTTGCACGCTAGCATTCGCTTGAAGAGGGGCAAGTGGGGTGGGGGGGGGGGCGAACGCCATGCAAGTAAACTTGCCCGAGTCAAAAAAAACAGGCTCTAAGCAGGCTTCATTAAAACAGGGCTAGGATCGGGATAAATCGCTCCAGAGCGTTCCGGAGCGCTCTCAGAGCGTTCCGGAACGCTCTGGAGCGGCCGCGGCGCCCAATACATCCTCCAAACCCGCCGATTCTCAGAGATGTCGAGTTACCCCGATCCGATTTTGTCCCGATCTTCGCGTCGTTTTACTCATGTTTTGGATGTGGTCAGGACTTTGGACTCAGCGTGTCGGGCTGCCGGTTTCTGGCCCACCACTCTACGGTGCGGCGCGCGATCCACGCCCCGACGCCCAAGCGGCAGCGGCCCGTGGTTTTTCGAGCCCGCCGCCCCGCGGAGCGGAGCGGCACGCTGTCCGCCTGCAGGGCGCAGCGTGTTGCTGGGGCCGCCGTCGCGACAGTCAGGCGGGAAAGAAACACACAGACACAACTAATCGTCGATCCCCCAGAAAATATGGGAAAATATGGGAAGTGGGGGGGAAGACAATTATCCCAGTGCGACCCTACCTAGGAGTTGGAACCCCTAGGAAAGCAGCATTAGTAGCAACAGTAACGCTAAGCTAAAGCTAAGCTAAAGCTAAGCCACAGCTAAGCTAAAGCTAAGCTAAAGCTAAAGCTAAGCTAAAGCTAAGCTAAAGCTAAGCTAAAGCTAAGCTAAAGCTAAGCTAAAGCTAAAGCTAAAGCTAAATCCAAAGCTAAAGCTGAGCAACAGCTAAGCTACAGCTAAGCTACAGCTAAGCTACAGCTAAGCTAAAGCTAAGCTAAAGCTAAGCTAAAGCTAAGCTAAAGCTAAGCTAAATCTAAGCTAAAGCTAAGATAAAGCTAAGCTACAGCTAAGCTACAGCTAAGCTAAAGCTAAGCTAAATCTAAGCTAAATCTAAGCTAAAGCTAAGCTAAACGCTAAGCGAAAAGCTAAGCGAAACGCTAAGCTAAAGCTAAGCTACAGCTAAGCTAAAGCTAAGTTAAAGCTAAGCTATAGCTAAGCTAAAGCTAAAGCTAAAGCTAAAGCTAAAGCTAAAGCTCCTAGGGGACTGGGGGGAACCGCTCCCAGGGGACCGGGGGAACCGCCCGGGGCGTGTAGCACTGCCCGGCCCCTTTAAGCTAAGAGAGTAAGAACCCTTCTAGGCAGAGCCTAGGTAGGAAAAAACCCAGAAAACATTGGAAAATATGGGGAATCCTTATATTTGTGTGTATTTATGTGTGTGTCCCAGGGCCCCTTCAGACAAGCTGAGCAGACGTTTCTGACCGTATCATGGACGGGGCCACGATGCCTGCCCAGATTCCGTGGCCCCTTCCTGTTCCCACGCGTCCCTTGCCACCCCCCCCCTGGGCCGCCGCACGCGTGCCTTGGGCCATGAACTGTGAGATCCCCTCTTGGGCGCTCCCCTCTTGGACGCCCGCGGCAGTAGGGGGGGGGCTCACTGGTGTTCGAGGTTTTCGGGCGGGTTCGTACACCCTAGGCGATGCTTAAGAAAACCTAAGTTTTCGTCCAGAGTCTCGATTATTCTTAACTTTTCAATGTAAATCCCAAGATTTCGATAGAAGTTCTGGGTTTTGTTCAGTTTCTGAGACTATGAATTTCTTAACCCATGATTTCTTAAGCATTTCGCGTGTTCGTACATCTTCGGCGGTGTTCGGGCCGCGGGATGCCCTCGAGCAGCTGCGCCTCGCCGAGAGCGCTGCGGGGGTGCCCCCGGATCGTCCCGAGCTGCCGGCGAGTTGGTGTCCGAAGTCCACCGGGGACGGGGATAGGTACGGTAGGTTCGCGTCGTGTCGACCAGCGACGACCCCGCCGCGGGCGTTCAAGGTTGGACGCCGCCAGTGGCCCAGAATCGGCCTACATGAAACGATCGGGCGATCGAAAAGCCGCCGATCGTTCAAAAATTGAACGATTCATCCGGTGTCAGAAACCAAAGCCGGGGTTGTCACGACACGAACCTGCCGTAGGCTACAGGGGGGGGGGGGGGCGCATCGACCCAGCGTGCGCGCAGCGGGGGGCGGTCTCGGGCGTTTCGTTTTCGTCGCGGGGCGGGGATCGAGGGCTGCAGGAAAGGGGCTCGAACGGGGCCCTATGCGGGCCCCTCGAAGGTGTTCACGAAAGGTGCACATTTCTTCCCTTCCCTCCCTTTGCATCAGCCCTCCATGAGCAGCGCATAGCGGGCTCAGGAATAGAATGGAGGGCGGGGTCGAGCGTTTTCGTCGGTTCACGGAGGTTTTTCGGCCTCGGAATGTTTTTCCAACAGTTTCGCTTCGCCAGTGGCGTTTTGGGTGTGCCTGGATCGTCCCAGACGACCGCTGAGGGCCCGAGTTGTTCACGATCCGAAAGTCAGACCCAGCGGGCTGCAGATGGCGAGAACGAAGAATAGGAAAAGTCTTGACTCACGGGTGCAGTTTTCTTGGGCGTGCCAATGTCCTGGTTCATCAGAGTCCCCGTCTACGGGGCCCTGACGGGTATCGTCGGCACGTGTCCCCGAGGTTGTTCTTCGCTCTGGGGGGCCCTGAAGTCAGCGGGCCCCGGAAGTATCTGTTGGTGTGAAACAGATAGCATGTTCAGATATTGTCTAAGACATGTTGCATTGCGATTTGACATCGAGTTCTTGTGACCAGCAAGGGCGCAGACATATCAAGCATATCGTCTTCTGCATGTGTTTGAATCTCGACTTCGGGCCCAGGCATGTTGACGACCGCAGAGCGCATAATGCCAATGAAGGCGGTTTCAATTCTTGACGATTCGCGTCTCCCCATCCAACAGCAGACGAGGCGAGTTTCCCTAATCAGGGGTGACCTGTCGTTACCTACGGTGTCTGTTTTACGTCGTGCGTACTTGGGGTCGCCTCGGTAGAGTGGTTGCCTGGCGTTGCTCGCCGTGCGCGCGTTGCTCTGGGCGCGCGGAAACCGACGACGCGCCAACGCTGATCATCTAGCAAGCAGGGGGTGACAAAAGGCAACCGCGGAAAGCGGTTGCCCCCCACCACCGCGTGAATGGTAAACCAGACAAGACGTTTTGATCAGACAGTGACGCGGCATGCAGCGCAACAAGGAGGGAAGACGACAACGAAGACGACGACGAAAACGACGACAACGAAGGCGAAGACGACGACGACATCGACCACGCCAACGCCGACGCTGACGTCGATGCCTCCGACGCCGCCCACGTCGACGACGACGACGACGAAGGCGAAGACGACGACGACGACGACGACGACGGCGGCGACGACGACGACGACGACGACGACAGGAGTCAACCACCAAGGCCTTTACTCATCTCTTACTGTGGAATTGTCTTGGCAGCCTCTTTGGGCTCTTTTTTGGCATTTGTTGAGGCCTCGTGAGGCCTCTTGGGATCTCTTGGGGGGCATTCCTGGGCGTGGGGGCGTGGGGCTCCCTTGGGGCTTTGTCGGGGCTTTCTTGGAGGCCTTGGCGGGCCCCTTGGGGGTCCTCTTGGAAGCCATCGGTCAAAAGAGGGGGGTGCCCGAGTAGTCCCCCCACCCCCCGTCTGGGCCCGAGCAGTCGCCACGGGGGGCAGCTGGGGTGGTGGTTCTAGCTGGGGCGGCTTGCAGGGCGGAGCGTGCGGCTCCTTCGCCCGCCCCCCGCGGGGGTGAGTCCAGACCCAGGGGGGCTCATCCTCATCCTCAGCATCAGCATCAGCATCATCCTCATCCTCCCCCGCCTCATCCTCATCATCATCCTTCTCCTCCTCCTCCTCATCCTCATCCTCCTCCTCCGCATCATCCTCATCCTCATCCTCATCCTCATCATCACCCTCAGCATCCTCATCATCATCCCCGGGCGACGCGGGGGAGGGGGACTAGCCGGACGAGCTCCCTGGACCATTCACGCCCAGGTGCTTGGCGAGACTTCAGGGCAGATGGGGCACTGCTCATGCAGGCATGCGAACAGGCGGCATCGGTTTGTAAAGCCGATCGCGGCGTGGATCGGTTGTTGTGACAGCTCCTTTTTAGATCATCCCAGGAAAACGCCAGCACCTCCATGATTCGCGGCTGGCGCGGAGAGAGAGAGAGAGAGAGGATGATTTACAGGAGGATAACGAGATGATAGGCCTCATGACGTCCGAGGGTTCAAATCAGGGAGGCGATGGTGAGTGTGGTTTCGACTGAATGCGTTTAGTAGTGCGTGTCCACTCGCGTCGATCCGTCAGCTAGTCGGGCGCGCAACCCTATCTCAGCAACTCATAGTCATGTTGCCATGCAGGAAGGAAACATGCTATCTTGTGAGTATCGCCTCTACAGTTGCAGTTGGCGCTGTCGGCGAAGGAGGAGTTGCTCGTCAGGCCTGCTGGGGGAGTCATTATTTGTCCACGCTGTCTTGTCCAGCCGTTGGACTAAGAAACCGCCGCAGGACAGATCCCGCCCAGCTAGTCAGGCCAAGGGCGTGTAATGGTGTATGACTCTCTCGTGTGACGCCGTGAGGGCATGTGCATGAGTCTGACGTTAGGGCCAGCCAGGGCATTTCATGGTGCTTGGCACGCCAGAGGCACGTAGAGCCCGATCGTTGGTCATGCTCTGGGGATCGGGTGTGTTGCCCAATGAAGGCCACCATGCTGTCATCGATTTTAAATTGTGTGAGACGCGGGCCGAATGAAACGCGCTGCTATGGGAGAGGGGGCCCTCGTTAGGCTTTTTGCAGCCTCACAGCCGTATTAGATATTCCAACGGCATTTGGGCGCTACTCAGTTGTCGAGTCCATCCTGGCTTTCTGCTACCTGGTCCGTTCATCCGTACCCCTCTCCCTGACAGCCATATTGTTCTCTTACCGCGCCTGCCCCGCCTGTTCTTCCTACCGGTGCGCTTGCCGTAGCCATCTGTGCTCAAGGCGAAGATCATCATCGCTAATACCGCCCCTGTTCAAGCAGCCTCAACCGATGGCGGTAATCTGGGTACACGGTTTGGGCGATGTTGGCAGTAGCTGGAGGGGTGCTTTCAGGCGGGTGCAAGATCAAATCCCAGGAGTGCAGTTCCACCACCCTACTGCTGAGGAGTCGCCACTTTCGTGTTATGAGGGTGAAGTGTTGACGTCGTGGTTCGATATCTCTACATGGCAGCCACCAGAGCCTATAGGCTTGCAGGAGCCAGACACGCCTGAGGGCCTCGACAGGACGATTAGGTCATTTCATCAGATGTTTGCAGACCTCGAAGAAAAAGGCATACCACCCGAGCGTGTGTTGGTTGGCGGCTTCAGCCAGGGCGGGGTCGTGTCCCTCATTGCAGGGCTGACGTATCCGAAGCGGCTTGGAGGCATTGTGTCGATCAGTGGGTGGGCTACTCATCGGGACACGCTCCAAGCTGAGGTCAGCCCGACCAGCAAGATTGTTCCAGTGCTCTTCTGCTACGGGGACAAAGACCCCGTCATCGGCTTTGAGTTGTCGAAGGTGTCGGCGTCGCTGCTCAGCGAGGTACTCGAGAACGTGAACGTGATTGAGGAGTCCAGGGAGGAGCACCAGCCAAGCCCGAGGGAGATGAAGGCCGCCGAAGAGTTCATGATCAGGTGCTTGGAGTCCGGCGGTGGCGAGGGCGCACCTGTGCCTACAAGCACTAGCGATGCCGCTTGAATTGTGCAGAGCTGCCTGCGTCACGTGAACTTCACAAGACGGTGCCGCCAGAAGGACGTTCTGCCCTGCTGCTGCTCTCCCTCCCAGCCCATCTCGAGCGTTGTCGGTCCCGCCTTGCTCTTGCTGTCGAAGGAGGCTCTCGTACTCGGGGGGACAAGGCGGCGGCAAGAGGAGGTAAGAAGACAGGGAGATGGTCCCCCACAGACAGGGAGCTGGTCTCTTCCAGGCAGGAAGCTGGCCTCCCACAGGCAGGAAGCTGGTCTCCCACAGACCGGAAGCTGGTCTCCCACAGACCGGACGCTGTCCCCCCGTAGACGGGAAGCTGGTCTCCCATAGGCAGGAAGCTGGTCTCCCGCCTGGCAGGAAGCTGGTCTCCCGCCTGGCACCCCTACCGCGAGAAGCGGGCGCGTGCATTGATGCGGGCACGCGTGCAGTCCAAATGCTGAGTTTTCGTTGCTAGGCAATTTCCAGTCAGGCCAATGCCAGAATAACAACGCACAAGGTTTTGTGTTCGTTCTCTGGCATAGAGCGCGCCCCCGCCAAACGAAAGCATCCTGCATTGAAACATTCGCATCCAGCGCACGTTGGCGCGGTGCTTTCGCCAATCATCAGTTTGTGGCAGCTAGCAGCTTGATTGTAATGGCAGTTCGGCTTGTTCTTTTCAGCTCTCTTCGGTCCTGATCGCTGCGGGTGCTGGGCTGGTGCGCATGGTGACAGGAAGAATTTTGCAGCCGCAGCCGCAGGAGCACGAGCGGGCGAGGCGATTTACGGTCAGGGGCAGGAGCGGGGGTTGGACCCAAACCTCGGACGTCGTGTGCTCCGTCCATGCGCGCCCCCAGGACCAGCTGTTTGTGGCCAGGCTGTACTTTTCAATGTTACGGGGAAGCGGTCGCAGAATGCCGAGCATCGCAACACACAATAGTGTTCAGACATAAAATGTAGCAGTATTCAGACGCAGACGCTTGTTTGTGTTTTGGGTTTGGGCGAGTTCGACTGCCGCTAGATGGTAGTGTACTCCTGCCCTTCTGCATGCACTTCCGCCTGCACTTCCCACCCCACAACTTCCATTTGTCAGGCTCCGTGCCCTTGCGGTTCCCCCGTCCCGCGAGTGTTGTCTGACCCTCCAGGGAGGCCCCGCCGGACCGCGGCAGGCATTCGCAACCCGTGTCTTATTTCTCATTCCCCAATCAGTGCTTGCACTGAAGGGGTCCTAGCGGATATTGAAAGAGAAGGCGAATGTTTCACGCCGATTTTGGTGGCAGGCCGGGTTCCCGGGTTCCCGGTTCCGGGTTCCCGGGTTCCGCGTTCCGGGGCCGATTTCGGTGGGCGGCGAGGTTCCCGCGTTCTTGGTCGATCTTCTTATCGATCGGTCTCAGCATCGATCTCATTTCCCACCTCTTTATCGATCTCACAATCGATCTCGCAATCGATCTCACTATAGATCGCACGAGCGATCTCGCGATCGATCTCCCTATCGATCTCATTGAATCGATTCCACTCTCAGTCTCACGATCGACCTTACAATCGTGAACTATCGATTCCACCGTCGATCTCATTATCGATTTCACAATCGATCTCAAGATCCATATGACTAATTTCCAAATCAGCCACTGATCGGGGGTTTTCCCAGGTGTCATGGTTCTCGCCCTTGCCAGTCTCCCCCATGTCTGCCCGACCCTCCAGGGAGGCCCCGCCAGACCACGATGTGGCATTCTCAGGCTTGGGCTCAAGCAACTCCTCTCGTGGGCCGTGCTGCCCGATCACTGTTGGGGGCGCCCGCCGTGGCCCCGAAGCCTCGGACGCGTCGGTCTGCGCGGCAGCCGTTGGCAATGTTCAAGTCTCTGGGGCAGGCGGCGGCAGGCGCTGCCGGCAAAATTGCCGGCCAGGTGGTCGGAGGACGCCAACCAGACATTTGCACCGATCCTGGGCCCAAGCTGCGCCCGGCCAGGGTCCGTGCAGGCATATCGTTGGCGCTCTCTTAAGGTGGTTGGTGCCGTTGAGAACGCCGTCCCCGAGGTGCAGCAGATGGCGGCCCCCGTGCCCGTAGGTTTTCCAGGCGTCGCGCAGCTGATCCGCGAGCATCAGTCGCTAACGATGACGCAGACCTCCGGGGGCGACTGCGATTGCGCTCAGGTGTGCTGCTGCTGCTGTAATAACTGCTGCAACGAGTGCAAGGGCGAGCACGGCGGTCCAGGGTTCCCGTGCTGCTGCATCCGAGGTGGCAACACGTACACAGTCGAGGATGCCAGGGGTCGCACGGTGCTAGATATCGTCGAGGATACGAAGCCCGAGGGTTGCCGTGCAGGCGAACGGTGTTGTTGCAGCGCATGCTCGTCGACGATCTTCTACTTCAAGGAGCCTGGCGCAGACGGCAAGATTCTTATGTCGGTGGAGCGGGAGGGTTTGTCTAATGGCAAGTGCGTGTGCTGTTTTTCTATCGAAGACGCCTGCGGCGAATCACCGCCGCCCCCCGCCTTTTTGGAAGCGCCTATGTGGCCGAACGTTGAGGCCAGACCTGCCAAGCTATCGGACCACGTGTTCCCCGAATCGGTTTGGAAAGCCTTCGGGGAACACGTGGGCATCTTGAAGGTCATCTTGGCCGTCTTGGAGGCCTCTTGGGCAAGCTTTGGGCGATCTTTGGGGCTTTTTGGGCCGTCTCGGGCCAGCTTCGAGCCAACTTCGGCCATCTTGGTGGGTTCCTGGCACGTCTGAAGCCGTCGGAAGCCGTTTGGGGGGCCTCTATGGGCCGACTTGGGGCCCGCTTGGAATGCTCCAGGGCCGTCTTGGAGGCCATCTTGGGCGTCTTGGAGGCCATCTTGGGCGTGTTGGAGGCCTCTTGGGCCCTCTTGGGGCCCTCTAGGGGCCATCTTGGAGGCCACTTGGGCCATCATGGGGCTCTCTTGGGGGCCTCTTGGGCGATCTTGGGGGCTTCTTGGGCCGTCTTGAGCCGTCGGAGAGCCGAAAAGGCGCAAATGCCAAAATCCTTCAAAAACCAAGGGAAAATCAATGATTTTGGCCTCTTCGGACTCTCCTGGAGGACCTCTTGGAGGCCTCTTGGGCCGTCTGGGAGGCCTCTGGGGGGCCTCTTGGGCCGTCTTGGGCCGTCTTGGACTCTCTTGGGCCGTTTTGGAGGCCGTCTTGGACCATCTCGGGCGGACTTGGAGGCCATCTTGGGCCATCTTCGCGATTTTTTGAGGATGTCCCGAGCGAAACGGCCGTTTTTGGGCATTGAGAGATGGGTTTTGGGCAATTTGCGGGTGGCCGGCGGGACGGGCCGAAGCCCACTGGGGAGTTCTTTTAGAAAAAGAACCAAAACCAAAACCTGAAACGTCCAGCACGCCGTGCACCCCTGCAAGCAGGGGGCGGCGGATCTAGTGGCCCTCGGCCCATCCCGCCATCGTGCCTGGGCTGTGGGTATGAAGCCTATTGGATGGTCGTTGGGATCTCGTGGGCGGCCTCAGTTTGGAGGCCTCTTTGGGGCCGTTTTGGTGCCTCGTGGAGCTTCTTTTGGCCGTCTCGGTGGATCCTTCGGACCTCTTGGGGGCCTCCTGGGGCCTCCTGGGCGCCTCTTCGGGCCTCTTGGGGGCCCTCTTGGGGCGGAAGGCTTGAATTGTCGGTTCGTATTCTTCCTCTTGGGGCCGTCTTGAGGCCCTCTTGGGCGATCTTGGGCGTCTCTTGGGCCGCTGTGGGGCCCTTTTTGACAGTCTTTGGGCTCTCGTGGGGGCCTTTTGGGCCGTGTTGGGGCGGTCTTGGGGGCCTTTGGGGACATCCTGGATCGTCGGAAGCGCGAAAACGCGAGAACGCGACAAACATTTCAAATTCTCAAGACCCAAGTTGGCTCAAGTTGGAGCTCAAGGCACTCCTGTGGTGAGCTGCCCCAGCGACCGCAGAATTCCCATTGAAAGTTTCGCTGCCACCTCTTGTCGCTACCACGCCGGCGGAAAAAAAAACACCACATGGGGACTCCGGTAACAAAAACGTTCTCAAGCAGGCTAGGACGGGAGGCAGCCCGCTACAAGAGCCACAACCTATAGCTGAAAACGCGGGCGCACTCGCATTACGACGACAACAGTTCAATGACTACATTGAGGCTGCCGCCGACAAGCCCCTGACCGCCAGGGGATTCGAGACGATCTTGAACCACCACCTGGACCCCACCAAGCACGACATAGAAGCAATCAAAACGCACGGCGTCTCGCAAAAATATTTGAATGACGTTCTAAACCCGATCAATAACGATATCGCCGAGTTGACAAAACGAGTCGGTTTGTTGGAGTCAAACTACTATTCCCGACCGGTTTCGGCAAGATCGGTTTCCGGAGCGTCATATCGACCCGGAGACGAAACTCGCAGAATTTAAACGTGAAGTTGCCCGTCTGCGTGAACCGGGAAGCATACCTACACGTCCTCGTATTGCAAACGACCCGAAAAACATGCGATCTATCACAACAGTTTCTGGTAATTTAGGCCATCTTGAAATTCTTAGCATGGCTTCAGCATGGATGCGGGACAAACTATCCGAATGCGATGGCCCCGTTCCGCAGAACATGTACATGACGGGAAATACAAATGATATTATCTTCGCGAAGTTGTCGGATACGTTTGACCATGACACAGCCGTGGCCCTCCTCAGGAGCCCTCGTCTTTAACGCAATTGCGCATGTGTTTGGGTTTCGCCTCATCGTCCGCCCATGGAGCGTGCGGCGCGCAAGCCGTGTTCCGGATTGAAGTAGTTTTCGAAAAACATTGTCAAATTACCCTACGTCATCAACATCGCCGAGGCCTCGCTCTACGAGGTCACGGCGGGTGGAGAACATGATCTTACCGTAAGAAAAATGGTCCGACACATGGAAACATCGGCAAGAATCACAGGACCACGCGGAACGGAAAACGTTTGCAGATAAGTGCGACGATTTTGTCAAGTGGGCGCGGAGCGGCATGAAATGCCAGCCCAAAGGCACGTCCAAGGGACATGAGGAGACAAGGCATGTGTCAGATCCGGTTCGTCCTGACACTGGAGTCCAATTGAATGGGCAACCTCTTCTCCCGCACGATCCTCCCATCTCTGGGCGCATCTTGGGCAAACCTACCGGTGCACCTATCTGGGAATGTCTCTCATCCACATTCTGTTCCGGCGCATTTCCGAGCGCATCTTCGAGCCATTGCGGCACCAGGCATGGGCAAAGATACCAGGCCACGTCATCACCGATATGTCCCGTCGTCTTTTGTCATTCCTTGGCTCCCCCTCTTCATCCAGTTCTTCCCCGCCACCGCTGGGAATGTCGATGCGTCTGGCTACGTTGGCATCGTCTTCCACATCCGACCGTACTTTGCGTGAGCCTCGCCGCGAAAGCGAACCTCTCGGTCAGCAATCCTTTGGCGCTTGGAATTTTGAGGGCCTCCGCGGAGACTCCCGAATCAAACAAAAAATATCGAGGGCTATCGTTAACCAGCATATTGATATGTTGGCCACAGGCCACACAGGAAACTCAACTACATGATTCAGCATAGTTTGTTCACAATGGCTTTATGGTTTGTACGTCAGGGGGGCCTGACACAGAAAAACGCCCGGTGGCCAGAGTTGGTTTTCTCGTGGTTCCATGGGCCCGATGCGGGCGATTTCATCGCGTCTAGCTTCAATGCGAGTCCGGGCGCAACATTGCGCATCGACCATCAAAATGGTTTGCGCCCCTCGGAGCGGCCACGACTACGAGGTCCGCCAAGTGTTCGTCGCAGACATATTGCAGGCAGCGCGGCCGACAATACAGCGCGGCAGTACAGTCGCACTGCGAGATCTTAACGCCACGCTGCTGCAGCGACGGCCCGGCGAAAATGCTTGCAGTGATAGGCGCCATGTTTGCGGCAGATGGCCTACGTAGTTCTTTGCGTCGGCCTCAAAAGTCGATTCGACAACTTTTACCTGAACATGGCCATCGCGAACGCGTTCGGCGACGCTCCCGATGAGCAGCGCGTCTCGCGCAGGAATCTCGACGCGGTCTCCATGGGCCTCGACGTTGCCCCGGAGAAAGACTCAGATCGACCGAGCGTTGTGTCGCACATCTGTTCTTCCTCGGGTCAGGCTCTGCATATCGCACTGGGGCGTGGCCCTCAATGGCCGCCGCTATCTGGCGATGGCGGCGATTGGGTTGCAGATTCAAATTAAGTTGGCCCGCGCGCGGAATCAGATTGACAGAGCCTCGGCGCGGGGCCAGGCGATCCAGATGGAGCGGGCGCGCGCCATTGCTCCGGTATCTGGAAGACATTGCGCGTCGCAAACAGCTCGCCCATGGCAAAGCAAGTGGGCAGTGCGCGCGGCGCCGCGCGCGACGCCCTGCAGAGCAGACAGCAATCTGCACGCAGGCCCTGGATCTCCCAAGATACTTTGGCACCTGGCGGAACGCCTCGCGACGAAATGGGGGCGCCAACGAGGATCGAGTCGCGCGCGAGCTGATCCGGGGGGCCGCTCGGCAGGACCGCGCAACACATGCTGGAGTACGAGGTCTTGACCATCAGCTTGCAGGCGCCGCTGCCCGGCCAGACGCTCAAGCCGAATGTGCCGATTATTTCGAGAAGGTACAATGGATAGTGCATTTTGCAGGCATAGGGCCAACGGCCTCGAATGCGTCGGGCGATGACTTGCCTGCGGTCGCGTCCAACTTCAGCGCTGCTGAGCGACAACAGATGCTTCGTAACATTTAGAGTGGACAGGCGGCTGGGCCGGGCGACGCGCCGCCCGGCGCTGGGAAGGTTGCGTCTCGAGGCGAGAGCGCGCGCGAAGCGCGATTGGACGCGCGCCGAACATGTTGGGGCGCAAAAGATATACCAGACAAGTCTCGGAGAGCAAACGGTATTTTGCTCAAAAGGGAATGCCCCATTTACCGAATTTTGTCCGACCAATTTCGCAATTGTCTACGGGTTGCGCAGCGCTGGCGGCCGCGTTGCACAGGCGACAACTGCGAGGAGGGGCGAAATCGCGCACGCGGCAATCTCAATTTGGCATTCGCCCTCTCCGCGGCGCGGCCGACGCTCTTACGCTGGCGAGGCGCGCGATTGACGCAGCCCTGTTAAACAACAGCGGTGGGCATTTTACTTATTCTGGATTGGGCCTAAGCGTACGACCGCTTTAAGCTTGATTGTGTATGCCCTGCGCTGGCTCGCTCTGACCTGCCGCCGCCTTTGGTTTGCATGATGACGGGTGTTCATCGCATCGGTGTTTTGTAATTGCTGACCATTGTTGGACATCTTCAGAACGCCAAGCAGCAGCCATCGCCCAAGGATGCCCTTTTATCGTCATGAGTATTCATCAGAATGCAAACGGCCCGCGTTGCATGACGTTTTCTGTCATCTGGGTCTTGACCAGATCTTGACTTACGCGGTCACCAACGACGCGTTGCATGCAGACGACACTGGGCTGATATCCCAGAGAGCCGACAGTTTACAACGCACGCTGGGTGCTATAGCGCTGGAAGGGGAGAAGTACGACCCCGAGCTCAATTGGGATAAAACTGCGCAGGTGCAAATCTGTACCGGCGAGTGTGTCAAGAACCCGGAAGGGGGGCGGTTAAAGTTTTTGAACAAGTTGTTTATTTGGGATGTTTGATAATGAATTATGTACGCGTTGGAAGCGATGTGCCAAGACGTTTTGGGAAAATCAGACTCAACATTTCAATATTTATGTAAAGTACGGAAGCATTTTGGTATTGGAAAGAAACGAAAGTTTCATATGCATACATCTATATTTGTATATTTAGATGTGGATATTTCTCTTGCGCGCTGAGCAAACTGCTGTACTCGCTTGATTCGTTGTTGTTTTCTGGAAAATCAGCGACAGGTTGGGCGCCTTCCACTGCAAGATTTTGAGAAACATACTGGCGGATACAATATTTTTGTTTGTTTTTTCTATCAGAATTTCGGATGCATCTGTGCTGGGCAACGCTTGTTCTAAGCCTCTGTCCACGGCTGCACGCGATCGGCAAATAGACCTATGTAGGAAAATCTCTTCCCGAGGCGACGCTTCACTAGTTAAACAACTAGTGTGCGACGCCGACGGTGCCCCCAATAATTGGGCTCTCCGCAGGCGCCGGGACCGCCCGAGACAACAATGGGCGACGTCAGTTTACAAACTGTGATAATATGCCGTCCTCCCTCATTCCTCCTTCTCCTTCCTCCTGTACTTGTGCATTTGCACATTCCGTTGTAGCTTGTTTCGCCAATTTTGCCCACGCGTCCGCTAGGGATGCGCGGCTTCAGCCAGTCAAGGAAATCAGTGATATTCGCCTCTGTGGGTGGTCCTTAACATCTCTTGCTTCTCGAACGGCTGCCCAGTTGCCAGCTGAGCTTCTGGGGCGCGGGCCCCATCAGAATTGCTCCATTTTCCCTGCGGGGTGCAGGCGTGTCCTTATTATGCCTCGCGGTGTTCCCCTCCCTGTTTCTCCTTTTTCTGGGTGCTAAGATGCTCGCGATTGACGCCGCGCGGTCTGGACGTTTTTCTCCTGGGGGCGGCGCGAGGGCGCGAAGGTGAAGGACGACCGCGCGTCGCGCTGCGCTCTGCGTGCAGCCCGCTGTTAGGTGGCTGTTGGCATCCTGCCGTCGTCCCAGTTACCTGCTGGCTGACCATGGGCAACGCTAAAGGGCGATAGCATCAGGGGGATGCATACACCTCCGATCGCCCATTCATCTTCGATAGGGGCCCGATCGCTCGCACCGCACAGAAGCGTTCGGATTCGCCATCGGGGGCGTATCGCCGATTTATCGGCCATCAATCGCAGATTCCAGCTCGATGTTTCCCCCCCTGAGCCGGTTCCTTCCTTGACGTTTCCCCATCATCCGAGAGAACGGAGGCACGCAGCGGGAGAGCGGCCCGGGGAACCCGTTTGGTTGCTTCGGCAGCTCCAGCTCTCGTCCGCCCACATCCTGCGTCGGTTCGGGCGCCTTTTTCCAGAGGAAGACAGGCGACATTACCACCAAGATGGGCACCTCGGTTCGCGTTCCTTCTTGTCGGGCCGTCTTTGGGCCCTTTGGAGCCGTCTTGGTCGCCTCTTGGGCCCTTTCGAGGGCGCTCTTAAGCCGTCTCGGGGCCTTTTTGGATGCCTCGTGGGTCGTTTCGGGGTGGTTTTGGGGGGCCTCTTGGGCCATCTTCGAGCGTCGGAAAGCCGAAAAGGCGAGAACGCCAAATTGCTTCAAACACCTAAGCGGCATCAATATGGTTTGCCTCTTGGTGCCCTCTTGGGGGGGCCTCTTGGGGCCGTCTTGGAATTATTTTGGGCCATCTTGGGGCCATCTTGAACGTCTTGGAACAAACTTTCGGCGACTCGAGGCCCTCTTCGACTGTCTTGGGGGTCCCGTGGGGCCCTCTTGGCCCGTCTTCGGGCTCTCCATGCGGGAAGCCGCGAGGGAACCCAGAGGGCACGCGTGAAGCCCCGGTAGATTTCGGGCTTCTGGGTCCGGGCCCACAAAAGACTCCTCAGGACTGGGGACTCAGGACTGGCGAAGGACCTGAGGACACGCCCACTCTGCGCCCAGAGGCACGGTGGCAGATATGCGATTGCTGCAACGACAAGCTCCAGGTATACGAGGGTGAGGTCATTGGCCTTCCGGGCGAGCTCCAGAATGCCCCCAAGATGGTGTCGATGTTGGAGCAGCCGTGCGGCGGGGGAGGATTTGTGCCCACGTTGGATATCAAGCCTGCGCAGGGTAGCGGGGGGTCCGAGATGCAGGTCCACGGTCCACTGTGTTTTGGCGGTTGCATGGCGTTGTGCTGCAAGAGCGATTTCCAAGTCGACAAGAGCGAAGACGACGGAGCGGCTGGTAGTCTGGGCGTGATACAGCACTTGGCGCCAAAAACATGTTGCGAGGTTTGCTGCACGTTCTGTGGCGGTCTCCACAAGTACACCGTTGGCTACAAGGACGGGGCCGCAGATGAGGACCGGGTCAACATGTTAATTGGATCCCTCCTGGTGGATTTGGTGTATTTCCAGATCGACCAAGGCCCTTGCAACATGGATCAAGATTACATCTACATCAACCTGTTCAATTGCAACTGTTGCGGGTGCGTGTGTCCGTTCAAATGTTGCATCAAGAATTTCATGTGCGATTCCGACTAATGTTGGTCGTGGCATTTCTTTTTCCCTCGTGATGCGTTGGGCAGCCGTTTTCTTTCCTGGTGGCGAGGGATGATGCTTGCATGTTTGCTTGGTCCGTCTCGCATTGGACCAAGGACGGAAGGCGAACTGTTCAGAGAGCGATGGGTTGTGTGATAAACGTTCGGGTCGACCTCGAGTGGTTTGCACCTATCGCCGTTCAAGTCGGTTTCCCACAGGACGGTCCGCCTGAGCACAGCTCGTATTGCATTTTTCCGATCGGTTACGTGGCCTGTGTTAAGGAAGTCTTGCTCAACGGGCAACATCAGGCCATCTGGTACTCTCTCATCGTCTCGCCCGAGCGCAGCTCTGCTGTGCTCCAGTTTTCTCGAATGCTCTCACCGGTTTGTTGATTACTGTCTCGGCTATTTGTGCCATTAGCGCTGGCTTCTGCAGACGGGCGAGACCTCGGGCGATACGTCAGGCACCATCCAATTGAAACAACAGTTTCGTACCCTTCGCGTTCCCCCCGTGCCGCGAGTACTTTCTGACCCTCCATGGAGGCCCCGCCAGACTGTGGCAGGCATTCACAACCCCTGTTACTGATAAGGTTTCGTGCCCTCCCAACTCCGCCCATTCTCCGAGTGCCGTCGCAGCAGTGTTCTAAGAAGGTTTCGTGGCCTTGCCCGGCAGATCATACCGTCAAGTCGGGCGTGTCCCTCTACAGGAGGAGTATTCCCAAATAGTTAAAGAATAGTCCGGGTTTTTTTATGTAAAAAAAATGTTTGACCATTTTGGGGCGTTGTTTGACTATGTTTAATTGTTCGTCCAAAATCCCCCTGGAGGGGGACAGGCCCGACTTAATCATGCCGGTCCTGGAGGAAACCCATCGAGGACCATCGAGGAGCATGTTTGATCATTTGGCGAAAAAGCCACGCACGAAACCGAATAAAACACAGAGAATGGACGTCCGAGCGATGGCCAGTTTAAGCAGGCTTCGTGGCCTTGCCCGGCAGATCATGCCGGTCCTGGAGGAAAGCCATCGGGGCCCGCAGGTGCGCCACCGCACTGCCCACGCGGGCCCCGTGCGCGCCCACGGAGGCCTCCTACGCTGCCCGCTGAAGGCCCCGACGCAGGCCACAGGGGCCCACAGCGCGCACGCAGATGCCCCACCACACGGATGCCCCACCGCGCAGCCCCCCAATGTAGGCGGAGATCTCCGACGTCATCATATGCTGGCAGGTCTGTCCCCAGGGGTGATTCTGTGCCGAGGATGTCTGATATGTTTGCTGCATTTGGTGCACAAGGGTGGACCTAAACGGTTTTGTTGGCGATTTTGTGGGCCGTTGTCGTTTCGATGTCGTTTTGCGGTAAAGGCGGATTGAGGACAAAATGAGGGAAAACGAAAACAAAACGAAAACGAAAAACACCGTTTAGGTTCAGCCCTGTTACAGACACTCCTTGTGGGAGGTTGTTACATTCGGGGCGCTGAAGAAGGAAGCCTGTTCGTTGGGGAGGGGCTCGGTGTTCCTCGATTGCTTCATAGTTTGGCTTGGGTTTTCCTGAGGTTTCCCATGGGGAATCGAAGTTCAACTTATGAGAAAAAGGGACCTCGTTCCTTATTTAGGGTTCCTTATGTCAACGCCCGGACTGTACTCATTCCCCTTGTAGGCGAGGATCTGCGACATCGTCATATGCTGGCAGGTCTGTCCCCAGGGGTGCTTCTGCGTCGCTGGCAGTGCGGGGTTGAGGATGTCTGATATGTTTGCCGTGGCAGTTTTGGACTGCTGGGACGCGGTGATATTTTGTCTGGAAGGGGGGTGAGGCCACGGGCGTGAGGACACTTCGGTCGCATGTTTCGTCTGCCGCTGTCTGTGATGGAACGTGGTGAAAAGCGACTGAAAACGTAAACGAATCATGCGCGCAGTCTTTGCTCCCAGAGCTCCCAGCCCAGGCACCCCGCTCGAAGGGAACAACGGGGGAATTTAAGCAAATCATGTTTTTTCTTTCGCCCTGCCTCGCGGCCCTGGTCTTGCCAGGCTGCCACCGCAGGAGTGATGTTTTTTTTTTTTCCCAGCACCGCATGGTCTTGCCTGGCTCTGGTGCCGTTGTGAGATCACCCCGTGACCAGAGGTCCCTTGTAGAACCAAAAAGATCATGCACGCGCTCTCTGCTCCCAGACGCTCCCGGCCCAGACGCTCCACC
This sequence comes from Prorocentrum cordatum, assembly GCA_963575745.1. Taxonomy (NCBI): domain Eukaryota; class Dinophyceae; order Prorocentrales; family Prorocentraceae; genus Prorocentrum; species Prorocentrum cordatum. Next base: position 260,018 of record CAUYUJ010015592.1, on the reverse strand, counting down.
AGAAGGGAACAATCGGGAAATGGACGCAATCAAGACGCTTGCGGCCAAGACGTCCCATAGGGAGGGAACAACCAGGGAGTCTAGCAAATGATGCGCGCAGTCTCTGCTCCCGGACCGGCATGGCACACCACCGGAAGGGAGCAACCAGGGAATGCACAAATCACGGGCACCCGGATTGTTCCGGCCCACTGGGAGGGAACAACCGGAACATTTAAACATCATGCGAGCAATCTCTGTTCCTGGACGCTCTCAGGCCAAACGCCCCACCGATTGGGAAATTGTGCGTTCCATGTGCGCATTTTTGGTTCCTGGCGCTCCTCATGCGCAGATTCTCCATTAACTTGAACTCCCCCGGCCCAAACGCCCCTAAACAAATCACGCTCCCGGCCCAGACGCCTCACCAGGAGGAAGCAACCTGGGCAATTTCACAAATCAGTGTTTTTCTCCCAGACGTTGCCGGGGCGATATCTGTTTTGATTTCGTTTCATGTTATTTGGTTGGCCAAAACGATTATCTATCTTTGTTTCCCGTCGTTTCCTTATGTTGAGCTTTTTGTTGCACTCTCCAGGAATTCTCAAGGTAAATTGATGTTGGCGGCTTGTATGTTTAATTCAATGTTGTGGGTTCTCTCTTTATGGATTGTTTGTTATTGGAATATGTTATTTTTGTTTACGTTATCTGTCTGTTTGTTTGTTGCCTCTGGTGCAAATTCGTCTGTCACGGCATTGCGGTGCAAATAATTTTGCGCAATCGCAAGAACAGGCCATTGCCAAATCGCAAGGACAGTTCACGGCCCAAGCGCAAGAACAGCCCACGGCCCAATCGTAAGAACAGCGCAGTCGTTTCAATCGAACGGCGGAGATTATTTAGTGCAAGGATGGCGCACGCGAGTCGGTAGAACAGCGCAGTTTTGATCCAGGTAGTTGAGGTCTTGTTGCTAGTAGTTGTGAGCCATGTGGATGAGTGCATGTTGCTGGCAGCTTTAGCCAAGGCGTGGGTTCTTGGTTCCCGATCCCATTCTGTGCTTCGTCATGAGATGTTGGCCCATGTCAGTGTGTGGTGTCTTCGATTCTGGAACACTGGGGTGACTGCGAAAGGCCGCATGCGCTTGAGCACAGAGGTCGCGGCCCCCGTGTAGTGCTGCAGTTGCTGGCGACAGGATGCCTCTGCCCTCGACGCCCTCGTCCTCCAGCTGGAGGCTGAGAAAGTAGCTGGGGGTGGAGATGCTACCGGCCAGAAGTCGCCCAACGCTGCTCCCGGCTGGAGTCCAAAGCTGAGTGAAACCCCGAGTCGGTAACGAGTCGAACCCCCACGTATCGGAGGTTGATAGACTTCCTACCCTGACACGTCGATTAGCGAATTGGCCCTTTTCGGTTCGCGAGAGGGCGTCGCGGCCGTCATTTTTGCGGGTCCAGGTCCGTCGGCTTCGGTCCTAGGCCGTTTGCACTAAAGGGAGGTTTACTGAAGGGAGATTTGTCCACCGCCGGATGCAATGCCATGCGCCGCGAGTTTGCCGATCTGGGGCGCCCGCCGACGTGGCATCTCGTGCAGTGCTGCGCCCCTTTTCGGGGGGCTCTGGTCGGAGGCCAGGGGGCTGGCCGCCCAGTCGTTCTAGCAAGACGCCGGAAGTCTGGGTTGCACGGAGGGCTGCAGCGGAGGAGAGCGCCCCGTCGAAATCCGGCGTTGCCCCAGTGGAGGATCGGGGGTGGAGAGACTTCCTATCCTGACACGTCGATTCAGGAATTGGCCGTTTTCGGTTTGCGAGAGGGCGTCGGGGCCGTCATTTTTGCGGGTCCAGGTCAGTCGGTTTCGGCCCCAGGCCGTTTTCACTAAGGAGAGGTTTACCAAAGGGAAGTTAGTCCACCGCCGAGAGGAGAAGTCACCGATTCCGTGTCCCTTCTGGGCGTCCCAGGAGGCCCTCGTCGCCACGGCTGGATTCGCTTCGGAATCCTAGTCAAAACGCATCCCGGGAGAGGTCTGGGTATTGGAACTTTTTCCTTTGCCCATTTGCCTACCCGGCCTGCCCGACCACATTTCCCGCACCCCGGAGAAAGAAATGAAACATACAGCAGCTCTCTTCGATCTGCGATTTGGGCTCCATGGTAGCGCCTCAGGCGCGTGGCGCACCCCGCGCGCCAGAGAGGAGGCGACATCGCCGATCCAAGAAATCCGCGTGGACCTCCAGGAGATTATCTTGGTGCCGTTTTTGTTTCACTCCATCGGAGGTTGATGGGCCTCCTACCCTGACACGTCGATTAGCGAATTGGCCGTTTTCGGTTCGCGAGAGGGCGTCGTTGCCGTCGTTTTTGCGGGTCCAGGTCCGTCGGTTTCGGCCCTAGGCCGTTTTGGCTAAATGGAGGTTTACTGAAGGGAGGTTGTCCACCACCGGCTATAACTTTGCGCACCTGGCCGAGGCTCCAGCGCCTGGACGAGGAGGCGAAGGCCGCCGCGCGGCGGCTGCAGGAGACCATCGCTTATGCGGCCGCTGCCGCCGCCGCTGCTGACATCATCGGGTTGCTCATGGTGGGCTTGTTTTCCACCACGACCACCAGAAGTAGGAGGGGTGGGGGTCCTCCTCCTCCTCCTCCTCCTCCTCCTCCTCCTCCTCCTCCTCCTCCTCCTCTCTTTTGCATGGACTTCGTCCTGGAACTCCTGAACTCCTGAACTCCTCCTCCTCCCTTTTCCCCCCTGCAACTCATGGTGGTGGTGGTGGATAGCAGGCCCATCAGCTCATGCCCTCTGCGGCGTTCTGGCTCGCCGCAGGCGGCGGCTGCGGGTTGGCGGCCTCGGCACGCGCAGCGGCTGCTGCTCCTGCTGCTGGCCTCTGCGGCGCTGCGCCTCTCGCTCGGGCCCCACGCCGCTGGAAATGCTTGAAGCGAGGCGCTTCGATAGCTCGTGCTGATTTCCCATGCTGCCTTCCTTGTCCGCACGTTCCCAGCAGTCGTTCATGACGACGTCTGAGCGCACGGGGTCTGTGTATGTTCGAGGTGCTAGTGTTGGCACTTGAGGCAATCGCACCCTCCACGAGCGCGAGGAACCAGATCACTTGAGACGGCCGCCTGAGCTGCCCAGATCAGCGCATGGAAAGCGGCCAGGGCTGAGGAGGCCGCGGGAGAAGGCGTAGCCTCGTCGGCACCGAACAGGAGCGTCCGCCAGGTCAGAGAGGGAGGATGACGAGTCAGATGTTCATATTCGTGACCTTGATAGGGTTCGCCTAACAGATCTGGTCGATTCTAGTTCGACTCCAGCTTGACTCAAGTTCGACTCAAGGCGGATTCAGCTTAGACCCAAGTCGACAGATGTTCGACGCAGCGTCGACGCACGTGTGGAGCGAGTGGCTTCAGGAAGGTCCCCAACGAGGATGTGGGCTCGAGGATCCAGGGTCGTGGCTCGAGGATGTGGGATGGAGGTTTTCGAGTGCGCCTCGCCCGTTCTCTCGTCCTCTACTGGCGCCCTCGTCGCCGCGTTCAGACCCGTCTCGAGTTTCATAGTGCGCTCCAGACAGGTGAGGTGCGGGGGTCGCCCGCAGGGGCGTGACTTGGCATCGCTCGGACGTGTGCATTTTTCCTCGGCGAGGACCGTCGAGGAGCATCCGGGACCATCGAGCAACAAAAAACACGTACGACACCGAAAAATGCACGGGGAATGGACGTCCGAGCGATGGCAAGGTGAGGATTGGGGGCCCCCAAAAGGTGTGTGCGGTGGCCAAGGCCGAACTGTTGGTGAGCTCTGGGCAGTCAAAATGTTTTCGAACATTTCCGATGGCTCCTGAGGAGGTTCCCGCCTCGGGATGCGTTCCAGCAGGTGAGCCTTACCGAGAGCGTTCGGGGGTGCCCGGGTCGTTCCGAAAGGCCGCCGGGACCCGAGTTGCGGCCCGCAAACCAAACATTCGTGGGAGGGCCGCTGTGGCGAGTCCGTGGGCATCCGGGGTGACCGTGCGGGCTTGGGATTCGGGTCGTTCTCGGAAGACGTCTCGGGCTGGGGCCTCCAGGGTCCAAATGCCGTTCGGTGACGCATCGTGCGGTGGGGTTTCCGGGGATGTCACGGTCATCGCACTGCCACCGCACCGCTCTGGGAGCCCCCAAGGGGGTGGTGGCACACCTTGGCTCCGCGGGCCCGGCCCAGGCCGGAGGGTTGGGGGCGCGATGATCGCGCCCTGCGCAGCTCGAAGCGCGATTTTGGAAGACTTGAGGTGCTCGTCGATAGCGGTGCTCGTCGACCGTGCTCGTCGACGACATGGACCACGGAATTGCGTCAGGCAGTGTTCGTCGACAGTGCTCGTTGACGACAGTGCTCGTTCGCAGCGAGCTTGGAAACTCGGAGCAGTGCTCGTCGACGACACGTTCAGCCAGATAGCCGCCGGCACTGGACCAGGGGAGCGCAAGCGCAGACGGCGGGGGGTGAGAATCGAGCACCTCCTCAGGGGAGCAAGAAGTCATGGTGATGTCAGGCCTTGGTAAATGGTGATGATGTTATGGTGATAATGTTACGCTGGGATGCGTCAGGTTTCCCTGGATTTTCCAGATGTCCCATTGTTCTGAATGGATCCAGTAAACGAGGCGAGGGCCGCTAGGTGCCCTGGAAGTCTTGGAACGCACCCTTCGACAATCGCATCATGGCAACAGTCTCGACCGGAACTCTCGGAGCTCGTCGGGGCCAGCACGGAGGATTCAGCCTGACCCCATGTCAGGAGCCCATCGTGGGACTTATCTTGAGCCATATCGCATCATGGCAGAACTCTCGTCCTAGGCCCTTGGGACCCGTCAGGGCCAACTTTGGGGACTCGGCCCACCCCGCACGTCAACAGCCCACTCGTTCGTGTTTTCCCGATGCCGCCTGCCATGCGCTGGGGTCGTGGGACGCCATGCCTCCGAGATGCAGGGGCAGGCCGCTCGACCGAGGCGTTTCGCAAGATGAGCTCAGCGAAGTACGATAATCCTCAGGATGTATGCTAAGCCAATGTGTGTGTTGCCCCGTTGCGCTCCACCGATGGCACGCAGCCTGTGCTGGCCCTTCTTCACACCGCCTGCGTCGTACTGGAGGCCTTCGGTGGATAAGCACGCTAAGCACACCCTGGCGCCAAGACGCGCTCTGAGCATCACCTAGACATGCGGTGCAGCGGCCACTGCTCCAGCTAATCGTTTTCCATACGCCCCCACTTGGCATCGCTCCGACATGTGCATCTTCCCCTCGGCGAGGACCATCGAGGAGCATCCTTGATCATTTGGCGACAAAAACCACGCACGAAACCGAAAACACACACAGGAAATGGACGTCCGAGCGATGGCCAGCTGAGGATGAATGCGGCGCAAGCATGGATTGGGAGGGGGGCTGCGTGGCTCAGCGCCGGGTATCAGATTCATGCCGAATCGGCACGCTCCGTCGCAGACTCAGGCGGCACTGGCCTCGTTTCGTGGGGTACCTTCCCCGATACAGTCGGCCCTGATTAGTAGGTCGGCCCTGCCAAATCAAGGGTACCCTTGTGTCCTGTGCCTTGCGGCCCATGCCTCCGACATTCCTGTGGCAATGTGGCCCTCAAAAGGGTCTTGTGTCCTCTCGCGTGTCCTCTCCAATCAAGTCTGACTGTATGTGGATCTGGCGCCCACGCGCCGGATCCACGGATCCGTAGTCCATGTTAGCTTGCGCCCGACAGGAGCGGATCCGGGAGAAGGACAAGCAGCTCGAGGAGCAGTCCGCGATGGCTCAGGAGCCGGAGGGTGATTGTGATTGAGTTCTGCACGCAGTCCGTGTAACATCGGAGGTGGACAGAACTCTTACCCTGACACGTCGATTAGCGAATTGGCCCTTTTCGGTTCGCGAGAGGGCGTCGCGGCCGTCATTTTTGCGGGTCCAGGTCCCTCGGCTTCGGTCCCAGAAAGGGAGGTTTACTGAAGGGAGGCTTGTCCAACGCCGGTAACATGCCGCAGAGTGCCCCTCAGTGGGTCGTTTTTCAACCTGGCAGGCACTTCCGTGCTCGCACACCACAATCTGCGTCCAGCCGTTTTCTGTTTCGGTAGTCGATGCTCCTGCTTAGTGTATTGCTCTCGCGTTTGAATAGCCACCTGGACGAGAGCCAGCTATCATCCGAAGTCCCCGTTTCAGGAGCTCGTTCAAGTAGGTCAGGGCTGGCTCGGCGAACGAACAAGACTTCATCCGACGGCTGTTTCAGGCATTGGAGGGCTGTAACTTGTCAGCAGGGCCGCGACGCCAGCACAGGGCGTTCGAATTTTGGACGCCCTCCAAAAGCTCGTCCCTGGCTCGGGGGGAAACAAGCCACGCTCGAAATTCGTTCAAAAGACGTTGTCGGCAGCCTCTGTCGGCCTTCGAGAGCGGGTATCGCTCAGTGCTGAACGGCTCACGCGGTGTCCCAATCCAAGCCCCGCTTCGTCGAGGCAGGCACCCGTCGCTCAGCGCGAAGCGCGAAGTCAGGTGTCATCGGCTACCCCTTATGTGGGAGGGCAGGGGGGGTTCTGTTGGAATTTGAGCACACTCGTGTCTGGCCTAGGCGAGAACTGCGTTCACTCATGACCACATGTCTCTCACTGGCTCGTTCCTCCCGTGGGCGGCAGGGTGCACTTGTCCTTCGCGGGAGCATCCGGCGAGAGGCTTGCGCATGTTCCGCGTGTCAAACCGACCGCGCGTGAGCAGGGGCACGGAGACATGTAGCCACTCTTCATGCTTCGCGGCCTGGGTCCCTGTTCAGAGGGCGGCGCGAGCGGGCGAATATACCCGCAACTCTTGTCTTGAGCACTGCGAGGCCCTAAGTTAGTGCGACCTGGAACTCACAGCCGTTGCAGTGGATATTCAGATTTAGCAGTCGGGGGCGATCGAAGAGAGCTGGATGAGCCAGGCGTCATTAGGAACAAGAGCAGTCTTGCCGGCTGAGTAGTGAGTACCGAGCAGTGGGTGGTGGGTAGTAAGTAGTGGATAGTGAGTAGTGGGTCGTGAGTAGCGAATAGCGAGTAGTGAGTAGAGGGTAGTGAGTAGGGGGCTGGGGTTACTGGTTAGGGGGTAGGAGGCCCCTCGTGAGTCCCTTTGGGGCTGGGGTTAGTGGTTCGGGTTCGGATTCGGGGTTTGGGTTCGGGTGAGGACTAGGGGTAGGGGTGGCGGGGGTCGGGTTCCGGCGTCAGGGGGCGGCGTGGCGAAAGGAGGGGAGGGGGGGGGGTCGGACCTCCCCCCCCCCTTTGAAAGGGGGGGGGGGGGTCCCCGACGACGGGTCGTGGAAAGGGGAGGAGGGGGGGGGGTCCACGACGACGGATCGGGGAAGGGGGGAAGGGGGGGAGGGTCCCCGACGACGGATCGGGGAAGGGCGGGGAGGGGGGGGGGGATCCTACCCCCCCCCCCTTGGGGAGATCCAGCGGCGCACCCTCATTGGTCCCGAGGTCCAGCTCCGAATCGAACGGGGATCTCGACCCATTCATCTTGCTCTTGGCAAGAGGACGGCATTGGATGTGGTCAAGAAAGCCAGATACACGTATGCGGTTCTCTAATTCTTTACGCTTCGCGTATCCCCACCAGCCCATCTCACAGCAGCAACTCTTGCGAAGCATGGCGACAGTCGTGTTTTTCAGGCGTGTGTCCGCTTGGCCCCGCATATCTCCCCTGTTCCTCCTTCCTCCCGCCTCCTTGTACATCCTCCTTGTGGGGGGAGCGGGAGAAGGACGAGGCGGAGGAGGAGGGAGAGAAAGCGCTCCTCGTGATTTGAGTCGTTTGGGGTTTCTCGTCCTGGTGTGAGTCGTTCGGGCCCTTCTTCCTGGTGTGAGTCGTTCGGGCTCTTCGTGGTGTGAGTCGTTCGGGCTCTTCGTCCTGGTGTGAGTCGTTCGGGCTTCTCGTGGTGTGAGTTGTTCGGGCCCCTCATCCTGGTGTGAGTCGTTCGGGCCCCTCCTCCTGGTGTGACTCGTTCGGGCTCCTCGTGGTGTGAGTCGTTCGGGGCCCGCGTCGTGGTGTGAGTCGTTCGGGCTCCTCGTGGTGTGAGTCGTTCGGGCGCCTCGTCCTGGTGTGAGTCGTTCGGGCCCCTCCTTGTGGTGTGAGTCGTTCGGGCTCTTCGTGGTGTGAATGGGTCGGGCGCCTCGTCCTGGTAGGAGTCGTTCGGGGTCCTCCTTCTGGCGTGTGTCGTTCGGGCGCTGCCCCTCCTCCTGGTGTGACTCGTTCGGGCTCCTCGTGGTGTGAGTCGTTCGAGGCGCGCGTCGTGGTGTGAGTCGTTCGGGCTCCTCGTGGTGTGAATGGGTCGGGCGCCTCGTCCTGGTAGGAGTCGTTCGGGGTCCTCCTTCTGGCGTGAGTCGTTCGGGTTCCTAGTGGTATGAGTCGTTCGGGCCCCTCGTCCTGGTGTGAGTCGTTCGGGCTCCTCGTGGGGCCTCTTGGCGGCCTCTTGGAGCCTCTTGGGCCCTCTTGGGGGCCTCTTGGGGGCCTCTTGGGGGCCTCTTGGGGGCCTCCTGGGGCCTCTGGGGGCCTCTTGGGGGCCTCTTGGGGGCCTCTTGGGGTCCTCTTGGGGCCTCTTGGGGGCCTCTTGGGGGCCTCTTGGAGGCCTCTGGGGAGGCTCCTGGGGGCCTCTTGGGGCCATCTTGGGGCCTCTTGCGACCTCCTCAGAAGCGCAAAGAAGCGCTGCCCCCTGAGAAGGACAGAATGAGCCCAAAACCCACGTAAAACCAATGATTTTGCTATGAAGGAAGATGAGCGCGGCCCCCTCGGGAGGCCAAAATGGGGCCAAAACCATAGTAAAAACAATGATTTTGGCTTCACAGAAGAGGAGGGGGATACAAGAGCGTCCCCCCGTCGGGGCCAGAATCCTCGTGAGGGTAGTCGTTTTTTGGCCCTCCCAGGCGTCGAAAAAGACCCCCCCGGACGACCCGCGGGCCGCCCTCTCCAGGCCCAGGGGGAGGGGGTAGGGTGAGGGGTAAACCCCTCCCCGAAGGGGAAGAAGGGGGGTTGAGGACAGAGGGGGCTCGCTAAACCACTCACGCCCTAAAGGGCTGGTGGGATTCGTTGTTCGATGCGGCGAATTCGGAGCCTCTCTCCAAACGTTTGAAGGCCAATATGGCTCGTGCGCACGCGTCAGCATACAGAGCTGCTCTTGCTCTACCGCTCGCCGCCAGCGCCGATGAACACCTGCCCGCAAGCTCGCATCCTTCAGACGGTAATTAGGAAGGGTCGGACACCTTGTAGGGATCTGAGTTGTTTGCCAAGATTTGGAATTCAGACCTAGCGATCTGAAGGTGGCCCTCAACATGCCATTGGAGGATCCAGACAGCCGGGCGGGGCTCGCGCAGAGGATTTTGAATGGTTTAACGACGAATCCCCGCGCAGGACTATCTGAGGAGATGGGGCGGACAGGGAGTGGATTCGTTTCGCTAAGCAAGCTCCGAGGAATTCGTGGAACTTGCTACGGAGGCTGCTCGCAAGGATCTTCCCAGGTGGACACAAAACCTTCGCATGCGCCAAATTCACCACGATGTACCCAGCGCCTTATCCACGCGAGGGGAATGTTTGCATGAACGCCCCATACAACAGAACACATCGCCAGTTATGCACGATCTGCGTTGCCCTCATCTTCGCCGTGCCTCCCAGGAGCCCACGAAAGTAGCAACACTTGTGCGCCTCGTGGCCTCCCTGGGGGCCACGAGGTCTCGGCTGGACTTTCTCAGGAGCCCGCGAAAGTGGCGACAGTTGCGGAGCTCGCAGCGTACAAGGAGCAGCGGGGTCTGCGCCCCCCGACCTTGCTGGACCTCCCAGGAGCCCGCGACATGTGCGACAGTTCCGCAGCTCGCGGCCGGGGGGCAGCGAGGCCTCGTCTGGGCGAGCGTGGCCTCCGACTCCTCTGGACCTCCCAGGAGCCCGCGAAATGTGGCCATGGCTGCGCAGTTCGCAGCCACCCCATGCGCAGCGAGGTCCCGTCAGCACGCGCGTGGCCCCCGACCCCGCTGGACCTCCCAAGACCTCACGGAAGTGGTGACAATGGCGCCGCTCGCACCCACCCGGGGAGCTTCGAAGTTTCGGCTGGGCCCGCTGACCTCACAGGAGCCCACGAGAGCTCGCGTGGGCGCGCGTGCCCTCCCGACTCCGAGGTCCCTGCTGGGTCCGCGTACTCCTTTACTCATCAGTGTTTCCCAGGGACCCACGGAAGTGACGACAGCAGAGCAGTTCGCAGCCCCCCAGGGAGCAGCGAGGCTTTGGCTGGACGCGCGTGCTCCCCTATTCCTACTCCGCCGTGTCTCCCAGGAGTCCACGAAAGAGGCGACAATTGCGCAGTTCGCAGACCCCCAGGGAGCTGCACGATCTTGGCTGTGTGCGTGCACCCCTCTCCTCCGGACTGCCTCCAAGGAGCCAACGAAGATAGCGACGGTTTACGTAGTCCGCAGCCACCCAGGGAGGTGTGAGGTTTCGGTTGGGTGCGCTGCTCCCCTATTCCGCCGCGACTCCCAGGGGGCCACGAAAGTCGCGACACTTGCGCAGTTCGTAGTCTGTTATGGGGGCCGCGAGATCTCGGCTGGATCCGCGTGGCCCCCGACTCCGCCGCGCGCGCCTGCCAGGAGCTCACGAAAGGGTGATCATTGCGCAGTCCGCAGCTCCACAGGGAGCTCCGGCTGCGAGGTCTCGGCTGGGTCCGCGTTCCCTCATATCCCTCATGCTCCCCTAGTCCGCCGTGCCTCCCAGAAACCCACGAAAGTGGCGACGGTTGCGCAGTTCGCAGCCCCCCAGGGAGCAGCGAGGTGTCGGCTGGGCGCGTACCCCTTCTGTTCCATTGGACCCCCCAGGAGCCCACGAAAGTGGCGACGCTTGCGCAGTAGCGGCCATCCAGGAAACTGCAAGGTCTCGGCTGAGTGCGCGTGCTCCCCTAAGCCGCCGTGCATCCCAGGAGCCCACAGGGGCGACAGTTGCGCACATCGCAGCCCCTCAGGAAGCAGCGGAGGAGGAGCAAGGGGGGAAGGAGGCGGGATAGGAGGTGGGGGCCACAGTGCTATCCAAGCGGTGTGATATGGATGCGCGCGCGGCGCGGATCTTTGGGCGAAAGCGAGCGCGGCTCGAGCTATCTGCGTAGCTCTAAGGCCAAGGGCCCTAGTTGGAGTAAAAACGGCGGCGGGAGCAAGGAATGAAACTACAGGGCCCTCGAGGCTTCTGGGGGAAACCCTCTCGGGCCTCTTACATTCCTGGGGAGTGAGCTTGATTCACACTCCTCCTAGTCGCCGTTTCGGGCGCGGGGCCGAGCCTGAACGGAGACTATAACAAGTCATTCGCCGGAAACTGCATTGCAAACAGGGATCTGATTATCGATATAATATATAGCAAGCAAACGGCTTGCACGGATACGAAGTATACTCAGCTCTCAGCGCCGCTGGCGCTTAATCAAAGGCAATGTAGCGATGGCAGGAGTTCGATCGCGAAGCGACATAACCCAAAATATATAGCCATCTTACCGAGATTATATCTCGATGCTGAAATGTGTGCGATCGTCGTCACATCTAAAGAACTGTGCACACTGAACGAATGAAGCTTATAACGCGGGGTTACGTGTGGATCCGGCCAGACATAAAATCTGAGCAGCAATGCGGAACACACAAATCTTTAGCCGGGTGTAAAGTCTGAGCGGCAATGCGGAGTCCATAAATCTTTAGCCGGGTGTGAAGTCTGTGCAACAATGCGGACTAACGTTGAATAGCCGGATCTGAAATCTGAGCAGCAGAATATTGCCAGTCCGATCGGCCAATCTGCCGTCCGAAATCCAAGCGGGGTTCACTGTTTTTTCTCTGGCTTCGCCGGTTTGTCCGTCAGGTCGGATCCTCGCCAAACGTCTGTGCCTGTGAGTTTCCACCAGCGGCCCTTGAGATCGGATAATCGTGAAATCGGGGTTGCCGAAATGATAAAATGCCGAAGCAGCCACGAAGCGTGCTTCTTGCAGGTCTTGCAAGTGATGTAGACACTGTGCGGGTTGTGGCCGATGACAACATCATGATTGGGAATATCAGTCACGCAACTGAGCATGTCATTCGGCTGCGCTGTCGGCGAGGAGCCGCTCCATGATACAAAACTGGCTGATGTGGCTGACATGGAGCTCGATGAACTAGTCACGGTAACAACGCTTGGTGATGCGGGGCCGAATTTCTTTGCGATGTTGCCTTCTGGATCGGCCACATCCCCGTGCTGATGTTGCGGTATATGGTGATGGCGGTGCGCTGGCAGGTACCAGTGGCGGCGGCGGCTGTTGGATCGCAGCCGATGCTACTGAACTCGATGCCTGTGCTCTGCTGAACACGTCCGCGTGGGACATCGTGATGTCACCATCCTGTTCACGGTCCTCTGTCATGGTAGGTGGTATGTTGCGGCGCCGGCCGAGCATGCGGCCGTCCCCGCCAGGGTGCTCGCCCACGGCCTTCGCTTCGGCGACGCCTTCCTCGGTGGCGATCGCGTTGTTCTGCCGCAAGATCGTCCAGAGCGTCATGAAGATGCCAAAACCGATAGTCATACCAAGGACCAGCGTGAACGTCAGCAGGCAAATGTAGAAGCTGTAGTCCGGCATAGCCGGCGTAGGCGTAGGTTGTCATTTGATTTTGCCGAGGCAGGTGGGCAGGATTGAGGCGAGCATGGCAGCGTGTGGCTGCCGGTTCCCATAGGTCTGTTTTTATGCCCCGAAGAACGACAGCAGGACGCCCACCTCCATCGTCTTCGTCAAGGCGTCCGCGACCATGACCTAGGTCGGGATCCAGCTGAGGTTGAGCGCGCTGTTGGGGTGCACGGCCTCCTTGATCATGGAGGCGACGATGCGGAACCGCTTGTCGGTAGACTGGCCCACATCTGAAGCGATGTGCGTCACGAGACCCGAGACCCTTGCTGTCGCTGTAGATCTCCCCAGGGCGCTAGTCGGCGAGCACGTCGATATGCTTGAGCGCCGTCTTGGGGTTGTAGGCCTCGGTCAGCACCTGTCGTAACCAGGTGTTGGTTTCCGATCCCTCGAGGGTAGCGTAGCCCTCGGCAGCGAGGGTCGACTCCACCGACCTCTTGACTGTGCCAGAGTGCCAGGCGACAGGCAGGCACAGGTCGTAACGGCCGCCGACGACATCACGCGGGCGATGGGTGAGTCCCATCACCGTTCCCCACTGGCTCTTGACGCCGTCCACGTTGGCGAACGCGGCGTCGCTGAAGCACGCGGTGATTGCCGTTTTCAAGTCGACGAGTTTGCGCTTGAGTACGATCGCGAAGTTCGTGGTAGAGTACAAATAAGCGACAGTCTTGTTGAGCGTCTTCGCGTCGGCCACAGTATCGACGTTGGTGCGTCGAGCTGCGAAGCTCACCGGGCAGGCGATGTCCACCCGGGTCCGCACCGCTAGCCACAACAGCTGCCCGAGCGTGTGGCGGTAGTTCGTCACTTCGGTGGCGGTGAGCCGGTCCTCAGCACCTCGTCCCTTCTGGGCCCTCAAGTCGACGTAGTCCACCTGCGCGGCAGCGGTGGCCTGGGTCACGCGGAACTCGTCGTCGAGCTTGATAATCGTACGTCCGCAGTATGTGATGGCCTTTTCGACTGGCTCGAGGTGCAGCTTCTTCCCCAGCGATGCGATAGTGGTCTTCCACTTGGTGGAGTGGTTGCGCTGGGCGATTAGGAAGTCGCCCACATGTGAGTGGACCACCGCGGCGAGCCCACCCTCGTCGTTGAAGTAGTAGAGGCCTTTCTCGAGCTTGCTTTCCACGAGGCCGTGCTCGGCGAAGACCTTCTGCGCGTAGAGGTACCGCTGCCTCCCGGCGTCGCGCGCCCCGTAGATCGTGCCTGTGGCCATCGCGATCTCGCCAGGCCGGGTCCCTGGCGGCGGGTTCTTGACCGGCATGCGCAGGGGCAGTAGCCTCTCAACGTTACCCGACTGCAGGTAGGCCGTCATCGCGTCGCAGGACGAGATGCCCCAGTCCTTTGGGCCGCGGCGGCCAGGGTCAGGTACCGCCCGCCCCTGGGCCCCGCAGGCGCGCCCGCCCTGATCTGCGACTTGTCCTCCTGGCAACCCTGCGCGGCCAGGCGTGCCTTCGTGATTTTCTGGCCCTTGCTGGTCAGCACCCAGCGTGCGCCCGCGGGGCGGATGCCGGGGTTGCGCCGCAGGAGCTCCTTCAGCTCCTTGGGCGGGAGCTTCTTGTAGGCGCCGAACTCCGTCCGCTTGGACCACTCGGTCTTCATGGCGGCGTCCATGTTCTTCTTCTCGGTGGCGCTCAGCGCGTCGTGCTTGATCTCCTTGGCGGTCGCGCTGCCCGTGAGCAGTGCCTCGCGGAGTCTTGCACATGCGTAGAGCTCGTCCGCGTGCTCCTGGTGTCTAGGTAGAGGTCGACCTTGTTCGTGTCCTTCGGCCCCATGAAACACTTGGGCAGATCGCTCAAGAGATCCATGCGCTTGGCAGCGCGCTCGCGGGGGTCGAGCTCGTGCTGGCGGTCGCGTTGCAGTGCCGCTGGTGCGTTCTCCCGTTGAACTTGGCGCTGCGTCTTGGTGCCGCGCTGGTTCTCGGTGCCCAGCGGGCGCCGCGACGTCGTCTCCTGGCGCGCCTGCCCCTCCGCAATCTTGGCCCATTCTCGAATCATGTCCAAACCGTCGGACTCGATGTCGTCGTCGTCAAAGCCCTGAGGGGCAGGTTCAGGAGGTCGAAAATCTGCGGCAGCAGCGGCGGGAGTGACTGCAGGAGCGGCAGCGTCGCCTGAGTCTGAATCTGGCACCGGCGGGTCGTCGGCCGCTGGTGGCGGAGGCGGCTCCGCTGGCGGTGGCGGCGGCGGGAGCTGCTGTGCGTCTCCTCCCGAAGGCGGCGGGGCCGGTCCCTCACTGCCGCTTGCTCCTCCACTGGTTGTGAATTCGCCGTCTCCCTGGCGGCGTGCCTGCCACTCGGCGTGCTTATGAGCCCGCCGGTTCGCTTCGGAGTGCTCGATGCTGCCGAAGTTGCCTTGCTGGGTGGCTGGCGGCTGATCGGGTGCCGATAGCGCTGGCGGCGCGGGAGGCTGACCGTCGCTGCGGGGGCGCATCTTCGGTGTCGGCCCCGTCAGGTCAAGGAACATATCGTCGTCAGCGTCTGGCTGTGCTGGTCCAGCAGGGCCCCCTCCTTTACCAGGGCCCGGCGGCGGGGTTCCGCCGCCTGCGCCACCGCCGCCTCCTTCAGAGCCTGGAGGGGGCACGGGCACGGAGGTCCCTGGCGGGGCGCTTGGCGGAGGTCCAGGCGGCTGGTTATTGTTCAGCGCGTTCAGCATTTGTCCCCGCGGAACCGCGGCCACGGCGCGGCGTGGGCGCCCACGGTTGACGTTCGCGGTCATGGGGCGGTGGCTGGCCCATGCGTTCGACGCGCCCTCGAACCTGATGGTGACGGCGGGCCCGTGCCACTGCAAGGCCCATTATCTCTTGGGCTTGCCGTTGCCCCCACCAGGAGTACACCTGTCGCCCATTCGGTAAACGTCGCTGGCGCGCTGAGCTCCATGTGCCCGAGATCGGGCCAGCAGCGCCCTTGCGAGGGACTGGTTGGATCCCAGGTGCTGCATGGAGGTCTGCGCGGCCTTCGCGATGGCGATCCTCTCCGAGAACGGCTTGTCGGGGACGATGCGCCAGCGCAGGGGCAGCCTGCCAGCGTTGTCCAGCAAGACATGCGGGAGGCGAAGGCCTCGCCCGAGCACCCACTGCGACGGCGAGTAGCCCGTGGAGTTGACCTGGCTGTTCATGGCCCAGCACGCGGAGGCGATCATCCACTGGATTTTGTGAGCGGCCGCGGGCTCGAACCCGATGCTGAACTGGGCGATCAGCTTCCTCGCGCACACCTTCCACACCCCCCCACGTCGTTCCACGGTGGCATTCTGCTGCGGCGCCGCCGCAGATGTCGTCATCAGACGGCAACCCATGTCCTCGAGCTCCTTGGAGAACTCTCGCTCGAACTCGCCTCCTCCATCAAATATGACTCGCTGAGGCGCGCCGAAAGGCGTGTTCCAAGTCTGCAACAGTCGAGCGAAAACAACCGATGGGCGCCTTGATGCGACAGTGCCGCACATCGTAAAACCTGAGGCCAGGTCGACCACGTTGAGGTAGACCAGCTGGTTGCCAGCGTAGTCGGCCAGGGTGAACAGGTCCACTCCGATGGAGTCGTTGAAGTCCCTGTCCAGTCTGATCCGTCCCGGTAGGTGTGGTAGTGGTCGCTGATGTGCTGCACAAGCCTCGCAGTAGAGGTTTAGAGCCATATCGATGGACCTATGCGATCCACCAGTCACACGAATGGCTCGGGGACGTGAATCGTTGGACGGGTGCCCCGTGTTCACGCGGAGCTGCGCGATGGCGGACCGTAGTGTCCGTTGTTCCGCGGCCGTGAGCGCTGGCTCCTGAGCGGCTGTGGCGGCTGGAGCCGTCCTTCTTCTTGCCCTTTTCGTCGTCGATGTAGGATGAGTTTCTCGTACAGGTCGGCGGTTCGGACGTCGCAGCTGCTCGGCTAGCACCGTTGCGAGCTTGGTCGTGTAGCTCTCGCTGCGCTTCGCGCCTTCCCGCGGGCCTCTGGGCGTGGGCGCCCCCCGCTGCAGGAGCGACTGAGCGAAATGGTCGATGATGATCCGCCGCGGCTTCTTGATGTGGATCTGATTATGTGTCTCGAGGCTGAACGCGCAGCCGTCGAAGTCCACGACGCGCGGGAGCTGCTCTTTCAGCTGCTTGGCAATGGCGTTCTTGGCGGGGTGCCATCCGTCGCAGCACCTCGGCCACTCGAACGAGACGGCGAGCTGGGCGCCGAATTCTTTGCGCACCCGTGACATTGACTGCAGGAACAGGCCGATCATTTGCTTGGACTTGGCCCGATCCCTTTGTTAATTTGGGGATCTTGCTCGGGCCTATCTTGACGACGAGTCGTTTTAGCGATGTCCACGGCTGGCAAGGACACGCAGCGTGAATTCGCACTCTTGCTTGCGGCAAGGTGCTTCCGGATCCTGTCCTCCAGCTTGTGGGGTACGAACTGCTTGGAGAGGTCGAAGCCTGGAAGACCACGCATGACAGCAGCTCCTCCTTTCTTCTTCCAGACGGCGCTGATATTGCTGTCCGGGTTGCAGTACCACTCGTGGAGCACGGCGTTGTTCGCTACAGATGTCGGGCTGGATCTGGTTGTAGACTTGGCCAGGTTAGTAATCAAGGCCTGGCCGATCTTGTGCGGCTGGATGCCGCTCTTGTTGGTGACGAAGACTGAGCGCTTGCCAGCGATCAGCTGCGGCTTCGCCCCCTTCTTGAGCGTCCTCACGCGTAGCTGCTCCTCCTCCACGATGTTGGCCTCGGGTCCGAGACAGCCGTTGGAGATGGCGCCCTGGCCGTGGCTCAGGGTTACTTACGGGCGTGCCGAAAACGCAGTCCGAGCATAACCTTGGTGGTTGCAGGCCTCGGAGGTCGTCTCGCCACCAGCGATGCAGTCCTGCAGGGGTCGGTCATGCACGTCGTGGGGTAGGTCGTCTGCGGCAGCGTGGCTAGCGCGAGGTTCGGAGCTGGAGCTGCGGTGGATCAGCAGACCAGGGCTGAAGCTACGGCCGAGAGTAGCCGCGACCCCTTCGGTCGCCGAGTCTGGAGACGTCTCGGTACGTTCAGCTCCTTCTTCGTGACGAGGTTGTTGATGGTGTCGATCAGCGCGCTGGTCCTGGTAGTTTTGTTGACCGTGGGCTGGTCGCCCGTCCTCGCCTTCCGATCCCGTCGGTCGAGCCTCTTCTCGACCTCTACGTATAGGGTCTTGTCCAGCTGTCGCTTCCTCCCGGACGAGCTGGCCGCGCTGGGCGGTTGCTCCATGCCGGTGCCCTTGATGGCCTGCCAGTCCTCTGGCTGCAACTTGATTGCGGGGTGGCCCGCGGCGCTCGTGGTGAGCTTTTGGGTGCCGCTCCCGATGCGGATCTGGCCCTTCCAGAGAGAAATGTCGATCTTGGAAGGCTGGATGAAGTCGCGGCCGATGAGCAAGCCCAGCGCGGGGCTGTCCACGACTCTGAACACGATGCGGCCAGCCTGGCCGCACAGCACAAGCGGCGCGGTGACGCGCAGCTTGCTTGGGGGAGTGCCTCCGTTGCCGAACCTGTAGACCTCGTCCTCCGGCTCCTCGAGGGTCTGGTTGGCAAGCTTCATCTTCGTGAGGATGTCCTCGTAGTTGTCGTGCCACTTCTTGCCCGAGACGCAGAAAAGGCAGGCGGCGTCGACCACGCCGACGCCTTCGTCCACGGGCTTGTCACTGCCGATCGCGACGTTCACGTTCGGCAGGTGGTGGATGAGCCGCTCCGAGACGCAAGTTTCTGAGGGCGGCGTGACTGGCCCCTGCGGGTGCAGGGCGATCTTCTCGTCCGCGAACTGGACCTGCTCGGTGATGTGCGCCTGGCTCTGAGGACGGCCTCCACGACCTCCTCGCCCACCGCCCTCTGACTTGCCGTCCTTGGGCGCGAACCTGCGAGCACCTGGCGCGGGGCGTTCCTTATCCCCTGTCCAGTGTCCGGTCTCGCCGCAGTCCCAGTAAGGAGTGTTCTTCTTTCGCCGGTCGACCCGGCTCGGTAGTGTGGTCGGGCGGCGGGGCGGTGCGGATTCCGACTTGCCGCGGCCCTCGAGGGCCCCCCGGGCCGATCTGATGGTGGCCATGGCCTCGGGAATGGCGGCAAGTTCCGCTGCGGCAGCTTCGACCGCGGCAGTGTCGTCGCCGTCGAACAGTTCGGAGATGTCCACGTTGGAGGACTCGGGCTCGGCGCTGAAAGCCTCGAGCTCCTGGCGAACGATGTCCTGGGCGTCGGCCTCGTCCTCGTCGCCCTCCTCTTGCTTTTCGTCGTTCTCGTCGTCTGGCTCGTCGACGACGTTGGTAGGGCGCCCCCCGCGGCTGGAGGAAACGTTGCTGCTGCGCCAGCCGCCTTGTGAGCGCGACTGGTTGGTCCATGGCCTTAGCGGAGGAGCGCGGCGCTCCGACGCATGTGTGTCTGGGAGCATCCTGACCAGCAGCCCGCGGATGCGCTGGTAGCCGCAGTGCTCGTCGGGCAGGTTGCCCACGACGTGCTCGCGGCGCTCTGCCGCGAGCCCAGCCTAGCGCAGCAGGAACCATCCCGCCACGTCGCCCAGCACGCTGAGGTCCACCTCTTTCTCGCGTAGCTGCTGCAGTCCAGTCTCGAAGCGGATGAACCAGTCCGTCATGCGTTCACCTCGTCGTCGGCGATGTTGAGTCGACTTGAACACCTTTTCAAGGGTCTCGCCCTTTTGCACGGGCTTCTGCTGACCCAAACTGGCCCCCAAGGGCTGTAGCGCATTTTCGATGCCGACCTAGTACCTATTACGCTTCCTCTCGTCGGGGTCTCCGATGCCCGCCGCGGCTGCTGGATGCAGCTGCGCCTCCGTCGCATTTAATGCTGCACCCCGGGCTGCCCAGCTGAGCTTCAGCATGAGCTTCGATGCGAGACTGTGCGCCACGGCGAGGTTCTCACTGAGCTTCCAGAGCTTAACCTCCTGCTTGTAATCTCTCCACTTTGCCGGATCGCCATTCCAAGTAGGGATGGCGCTGCATGCGTAGTTGTCTGTCATTCCGTTAAAAATGAAATAGTGAGCCGCGTCGCTGACACTGGCGTCGAAAGAGAAGTAGCTGGCGTCGCTGACACCGTTGTCGGAGAAGTAGCTGGCGTCGCTGACACGGTTGTCGGAGAAGTAGGCGTTGATGCTGGCGTTCCTGACGCTGGCGTTGTAGAAGTAAGCGTTGATGCTGGCGTGGCTGACTCTGGCGTTGGAGAGGTAGGCGCTGATGCTTGCGTCGCTGGCGCTGGCCCAGGATAAGGAGGCGTTGATGCTTACGTCGCTGACGCTGGCGTAGGAGAAGTAGGCGTTGCTTGCGTCGCTGACGCTGGCGTAGGAGAAGTAGGCGTTGCTTGCGTCGCTGACGCTGTTGTAGCAGAAGGAGGCGAAGTAGTCGTTGATGACGGCGTCGCTGACGCTGTCGTGAGAGAAATATGCGTTGATGTCGGTGTCGCTGACGCTGACGTAAGGGAAGTAGGCGTTGGAGGCGTAGGTGCTGGCGTCGCTGACGCTGGCGTAGGAGTTGGCAGGGTAGGCGTAGATGTTGGCGTCGCTGACGCTGACGTGGAAAGAGTAGGCGTTGGCGCTAGCGTCGCTGACGCTGGCGTACACCAGGCTGGTGGCGCTGAGCAACAGCGCAAGGAAGCCGCTGGGCTTCGATTCGGGCAGACGTGTCGCAGACGCCGTCTTGCAATAGGCACGGCCGCTGACCGGGATAGCAGAACGGCCTCGCTTCAAGATGCCGCTGTGATATGGATGCGCGCGCGGCGCGGATCCCTGGGCGAAAGCGAGCGCGGCTCGAGCGATCTGCGTAGTTCTAAGGCCAGGGGCCTTAATTCGAATAGAAACAAAAAACGGCGGCGGGAGCAAGGAATGAAACCGCAGGGCCCTCGAGCCTTCTGGGGGAAACCCTCTCGGGCCTCTTACAGTCCTGGGGAGCGAGCTTGATTCACAATCGGAACACCCGACGCAGGAGCTTTGGGTACAAGTGTTGATGCTAGGTGCTACGAGTTTCGGACACCCTCGCAGATGCGGTGTTCCGGGCGATGATGTGATTCTGCGTGCGCCTTCGTCTGTCGAGTGGCAGCGGTGAGCACAGGATAGCGAGCATGATTTTCGTCGTGCATGCGGGTCTGAGGCTTCCCGTGCCCAGTGGAATATTTGAGTCATGCATATGTCTCGCGAGGAGTGGATGCGGCAAGATTCGGAAGCTTGGGTCGGGCACTCCGCTGGTGGCGCGCTCTGTGGAGTCATTGCGTCGTTGCCCGTGTTCCAAAGGTCCCGTTCCTGTGTCGTTCGCGTCCTGACAACGGCCCATTTCATGTGGTGGAGGCCCAATGCGGGTGCCAAAGAAAAGAGGGGTGTCTTTAGCCATGAAAGGTGTTATTCGGTGAGGGGTCTCTCCGCTCTCCGGATTTCACTCAGTGCCAGTTTGCCTCCTTTGCCCCAGGGGCCCAAGTAATGGAGCGCGAACGGCTGTTTCTCCTGTCGTGCGACAGGTCTTGCGTCAACAAAGGGCGATCAAGGCGACGACTTTCGGCTCCTTTTCTTTCGGGATCTTTTCTCGTCGTTCCGCTTCGCAGTCTACAGTCAAGGCGCTGAAATGAGGAGCAGTTTGGGTTCGGAAGGGGCTCGATGTTCCTTAGGTTCCTCCAGTGCTGTTCCTCTTTCCCTCCTGGGGCACGGGGGGGCTTACAGGGCCAAGAAGGGGCGTCGTTCTTCATTTCGCGTTTTTTTTTTTTCTCCAGCGGCCCGACTGTACCCTTGTTCACGAGTGCGCGCGCCAGTGCTGCACCTCGGAGACCGATGCTGGCTGTGAGGGGAGCAGTGGAGGTCCCGAGGGTGCTTCGGCCTGCTGGAGGCCGACCGTTGCCGCGTTCCCACTGTTTTGGTCGCTCGGGTGTCTGCCGGCCTGGGCCCCTGATCTTGGCATCGCTCGGACGTATGCATTTTCTTTCTCGGCGAAGAAACCACGCACGAAACCAAACAAACACAGGGAATGGACGTCCGAGCGATGGCCCCTGATGTCTAAGTGCACGCCTCTGGTCTGGACCCCTGATGTCGGCTGGCCACCTGCTCTTTTTCTCCGTCGCTCTGGCTTATCAAAATCTCCGCGTTGACAGGCTGCCTTTTGGTTCTTCCGATTCAGATAGGGGGGGAGCGGGGCGGAGGAGAAGGAACGGAAGGAGGACGAGGAGGAGAGAGGGAGGCGGAGGAGGAGGCGGAGGAGGACGACGACGACGACGATGCGGGGTCCGCCGCCCCCGATGGCGGGCCGCAAGGGCCCGCCGCCGAGGTCCCCCTCCCCCCCCCGCCGGCAGGAGCTGGCCGCCGTGGCCGCCGAGCTGCAGGAGAACTGCGTGGCCCAGGCGGCGGCCGTCGCCGCTCCCTTTTCGCCACCGCGCGGCCCCCTGTCCAGAGCCCCGCGGCGCCCCTCCTCGTGGTGTCCCTCCTCATGGCGCCCTTCCCCGTGGGGCCCCTCGTCGTGGCATGCCTCCTCGTGCACCCCCCCTGTCTTGGAGAGACGCCTCCTTCTCGTCCTCGTGTGTTTTTGTATCGCGCCACCGGGCGTGTCAGTCGGGAGCAGCCGGGGCAGCTCGCCGGGTGCATCCTTGCAGCGTGTGTTATGAAGTTTGGACGTTCCTGCATCTGCTTCGGTGTACAGTCAACCCGCATAATAAGGGTGGGCAACCTTCCCAAGGGTACCCTTGCATCCTTGCCAAGGATGGGCCAAAAGTTTTGGCCCATCCTTGGCCACTTTCGCTGGCCGCGCCCCCCTCGAAGAGCATCGAAATGGCCTTCCAAGGCCCTTGCATCCTTATCCGACGTCCTTCTTATACGGGTTGCCTGTAGGGCGGGCCGCGTCCGATATGTGGCATTCGTCTCGGCGCCGACGGTTCAGCGGATGGACTCGGCATCGCTCGGACGTGTGCATTTATTTTTCTCGGCGAGGACCTTCGAGGAGCATCCTCGACCATCTGGCGAAAAAAACACGCACGAGACCGAAAACAAAAACAGGGAATGGACGTCCGAGCGATGGCCAGGATATGATGCAGTTATCAAGATGTGGTTCTTGCTTGGCTGCCCCACGTAGTCTTACCTGAATGCTCGCAGCGCCTGCGCCGATTGAGGGCGACTCGTTCACAGCGTCACGGGTGCAGGGCGGCGTGATTATCTTAAATATTCGCCTTGCTTCTGGCGCAGTCGCAGACGCACGCAGCTTCTGGGCCTTAAGCCTGCCCCGCTTGCCCCCGGCCCCCCGCTCCCCCTCCGCGCGCGTGCGCGGCCGGGGCGCCAGGGGCTTGCGCTGTCGGGTTGTCTACCCTTCGCGGTGTCAAGATCGGTCGGGGCTGCCCTTGTGCCCCGTCCGTCCTGAGCCAGCGTTGGGGCCGACCGTCCGCCGCATCAGGCGGCGGCCTTCGGGCAGGAGGGCCTCGCAGCCCCTTGCGTGTCGTGGCCGCGGTCCCTGGTCGCCCCGTCTTCTGCTCGCGTTTTGGCGGGCGGGGCAGGCAGGGGCCTGCGCCACGTCCTGCTGCGCGTAGGTCAGAGTGAGGCGGCCGAACGGTCAGTCATTGTCCCTGGGCGCGTGGCTGGATAAGGAGTTCGTGGTGAGAATTCTGCTTGTTGCGTTGTTGTCGTTGTGATTGTTGTTGTTGTGGTTGTTGTTGTTGAGGATGTTGTTGTTGTTGTTGTTGTTGTTGTCATTGTTGTTGTTGGTGTTGTTGTTGCTGTTGTTGCTGTTGTTGTTGTTGCTGTTGTTGCTGGTGTTGTTGTTGGTGATAGTGTTATGATTGTTGTTGTTGTTGCTGTTGCTGCTGCTGCTGCTGCTGATGTTGTTGTTGTTGTTGTTGTTGTTGTTGTTGTTGTTGTTGTTGTTGTTGTTGTTGTTGTTGTTGTTGTTGAGTTTTCATTTCTGAAGAATACTTATTGTTGATCCCCCCACTGGTGCATACTGTTTTTTTCTCAATCCGAGTGTGCCCCTCGACGCTCGCACCCTGTTTATTGATAGGGAAAGTCTTCCTGCTCAAACTGGGCCCCTGACTCCCGGGTTACAACAACAACGGCTCCCGCCTGAGACTTCCTTACAATTTTGCCAGGACCCCCGCTCCCGCCCGAGACTTCCTCGCATTCTATTCAGGAATCGCGCTCTCGCTGGGGACTTCCTTACAATTTATTCAGGAATCGCTCTCCCAGCGCTCTGGAGTCGCGCTCTCGCTGGAGACTTGTGTCAACTTACTGAAGAATGGCCTTGCGCTTTTTCTTGCAATTTGCGGGAATGGCAATTGCGTTTTTTCTAGCCAGTCGGGCAGGGGGTGGGGGCGCGGCACTGGTCTCCCCCCCGAGCGGGCCCCGACGGCCCCCTCCCAGAGGAGGAGGACGAGGAGGACGAGGACGAGGAGGAGGACGAGGAGGAGGACGAGGAAGAGGAGGAGGAGGAGGAGGCGACAGGTCGCCAACCCAGCGTCGACGCTGGTGGCTGTCTGGGGAACGAGGCTCCCCGCTCGGCCCTCGCGGGCAAGAGTGCCGCACCTTCCTCCCCGAAGCTTCGACGCGTTCGTTAAGTCCGCCCTCGTCGTGGAGGACGGCAGGGTCGTCGGACAGTCGCTGGTGGCCGCCGTGCCGCTGATGCTCCAGCCCATGCTGGTGCACCCACCTTGCCTACGGAGGCCTTCCTCTTATGTGGCTTCAGCGGCCGCTCTGGGGGCCTCTGGCCCGGAGGGCCGCCGCTCGCACTCTAACTGGGGAGCGCGCGAGAGTGGCAAGAGTGCCGCATTCTGACAGCGCGTCGCTTGGCCCGGTGCCTTATGCGGCTGGAGCTCTGCGCTCCCGACGCGAGCCTCCGCCAGACCCCTCGGTTTCGTCCGATGCTGTGGTTGCCCCGTCGCCTGGCATGGCGCGTTCCAGCGATGCAGTGGCTGCGTCGCCTGCCGTTGAGGCTCCCCAGTCACCCCCTGCCTTTGGCAAAGTGCTGTCCAGCGATGCTGTTGCGGCCCCGCGGGGATTTGCGCGTGCTGCGGCAGGGTACGTCGACCCTGAGCCTCCTCGCCAGCGGCCGCGGCGTGATCCCTCGGCCGCCGCCCGCCGTCTCTGGGCCGAGCGAGGCATGCGCAGGCAGGCATGCGCATCTGCCGCGCGGCTCTCTGCGCTGCAGGGCCTCTCGCTGGCCCCACAGGGGCCTCGTCTTATGATGTTCCAACCTACTTGGGCCTCGATCGCCAGAAAGGATTTCGAGCACCAAAGAGAAAGTAACGAAACTCGCGAGCTTTCACGCGTCGGGCCCTGGGAGACACTCGTCCGACACAGTTTCGACACTCTTTCGACACCTCTCCAGGTGCTCGAAATTATTTCTGGGATGTGGTCCTCAAGCACGATGGGAGTAACGTAAGCCTCATCCACTGCTTCGGGCCATGTTGGCCCCCGCGCGGGCTTCGAGGCACGCCCTTCGCCCGACGTTTCGTGCCCTCCTCCCGGCACGCCGCGCGCCCGTGCTGGCACCGGCAAGTCTGCGCCCGTTGTGGCCGCTTCTGCCCGCCCTTGTTGCGCCTGTGCCCAAGCGCCAGCATCGACGTCACCCACTGGGCCTGTGGGAGTCGATGAATGGAGAGGAAGCATGCTGCCAGATAGTTTCCAGATGGCGAAAAGATGTTTCACACATGTTGTAAATGTGTTGAACACATGTTTGAAACATGTTTAGAACATGTGTGGCACAGTCTGAACACATGTTGAACTCAATGATAGAACTGTTAGAGTGTCCATTGTCATGGCATCCACAACACCGGGCCGCTGCTCTTGCCCAGGTTGGGAGGGAGGCTCGATTCTCCCTTGCCGCGTTTGCCCGCACATCCCTCTGCGCGCCGCATGGGGACGGCCCGCACCTGTCGGGGTCAGCTCCCCGCGATCCTTGACTTTAAGGGTAGCTCTTTGGGAGATGTTATAGTATCGGGAGCATAGCTCGCGCGCCGTTGCCTTTGGCTCAAGGCACGCGCGCCCTATTTGCCCGGACACCGCGAGTGTTCGCTATGTGCTGGAAAGGCCGATACATCGATCTTATCCTATCTTATCCGTCCATTCCTCTTACTGAACAACGTCAGTACGATACCGGACGCTATTTGCCATCCGATGTCTACGGAATCGGATGCTATTTGAGTTACCAGGCTCGCTTTCGACTTGGTAGCGGAGCTGGCCGCACTCTCGTGTGGTCAGCTCTTGTTCTTCTTAGCCTCATACTCTTCGGCACGATCTTCGTGACCACCTACCACCCTGCGCTACCACTCCCAGTACGTTTACGAGGATCTATCCAAGAGCAAGAAGCGACACGAGAGGTACGACGTCTAGACAACGACATTGGTACCATATACGCTTCATCATTGCGCTACCACCAACCGCTCGGCAACGAGCCAAAAGCGCAATACTTGAAGCATGGGCGGAGAGATCCGCCAGATAAAGCGCCTCGAAGACTCGACGAGGCGCTACCCCAGCGCGGCAACGCGCCTAATAACCGCCCTTACCTACACAGCCTAGGGCTGGTTATCTTCGCTATCATATGGTTCGCGCTGGGGGCAGCAATCGGACACATGCGTCGTGGAGACAACAGCACCGATGGGCAAACACATGGCCCATATTGGGACCCTCAAGGCAACGTACCTTTCCGCGAGTACGTTTATGAGGTCAACGCATGGCTCAACGTCACAAGCGGACGTATGACGCCACAGGCCCAAGCGGCCGCCATACAACGCGGCCTAGGTGGCCTAGCGAGGACACTCGCCATGAGGGTGCCGCCTGACATCATAAATTATGGCGCTGACATCGATGGGGCCCACACCGACCCAGTGACCTACATCATGTTCCTCTTAAGCATGAAGTTCGAGCGCCTGGAAGATGAGCGCCAGCTCACTTCCGGCACACAACTCATCGACTTCCACGTGCCTCACGGGGAACGAATCGACGTCACCCTTACCCGATTCGAAATGGCCCGACTTGAGGCACAGTCGGTGGGATTTGACTCTCCCAACTTCCAACTACTAACCACGATCTTGTTCCGCGCCGTAGGCGTCGGCAACCAGCGAGCCATGCAACTCTCACAGCCACTCAATCACCAAATGCCCCGAACACAACAACAGCATGATGAGTTGCTGGAGAGGATGCGTTCGATAGGCCACCTATCTGAACGGTCTCCTGGTAATATAGGATCTGTGTTTGGAAGGGGAAGGGGATCTGGTAGTGGAAATTTCTACACTACCTTGACTACTGAAGCCCAGCCTGGGAACGGGCCCTCAAGCATATGGGCCGATGATCCTGGAGAATCCACTGCTCTACTAGCAGGAGATCGATCACAACCAAGCTGGGCAACCAGCCCTCCTTCTAGAGAACCACAACCACACCGTTCCTTATGGGGTGAATCAAATCCCCTAACCGACGGTGTATCCACCTACTTGGGAGACGAGGATTTCGACTCCGGCACCGACACATATACTATATCATCAGACGGTGTTGAAGCTTTAGATTGGTCAGATATTATGAATATGGATAATGACAATCAGCGCGCTGAACATCTGTTCTGGTTATTACAACAGGCCAAACGGAGGTGGAGGAGATTCACACGAAAACCGGCGCGTCGTGTTAGGAGGAGGATACGGAGGAGCTTTAAGGGAAAACGTAAAGGTAAACGAGGTCGTCGGAGGTTGAACGGACGAGGCATCACGGCATTTCTCCAGAGGCTCTCAGATGAACAACATGATGAGATATTCTTTGGGGGAAAGGGCCGCGGCAAGGGCCGCGGAGAGACCCCGGGAAAAGGCAAGGGTAGGCGGGGAAACCCGCGAGGTAGAGACGGCCAGGTTCTTAAATGCCATGAATGTGACAGTGCCGACCATCTTGTGCGAGATTGTCCAGCGAAGGGATATGGAAAGGGCAGGTCGACCGAAGTCCATTTTGGCTCAAGTGAACCATTCATCGAATATCTGAGCCTCCAGGATTTTGAAGCCATGGAGCAGATATTTTACACTTGGATCAGTTGCATGGACAACGTCGACGAGCTCGAGGCGTATGGTCATGGATTGTACGCGTACTACCTCGAGTACGTCCGCCGGTTCGTTATTGGCAACAACGAGCTCACTCCCGTGGATCACGGTGCGCTGGGAAACCAGCCTCTTTCTTTCTTCGACTGGATGTTCGGGAACCCAGGTAACATCATGGCTTACGAAAGCAGTGACGAGGACATCACTGTGGAGGCCTCGCCTTCCGAGGTCGAACGCAACCTCCAACCTGCACCAGAAATCCCGCCTGGGAACAGGCCTACCTTGATGGGGGACTATCCCCAAACTACTGAAGACCTAATAGATATGGAGTCTCAGGCGTTCGTTCAAGCTTTCATTGCAGGTGAACCAGAGATCCCATTTGTACCCCCTGGTTCGCTTGCTCCAGGCGAATACGGACCCCGTGCTCTCCTGCAAACCCTCATGAGGATGCATGAGATACTGATCACCGCTTATCCCGAGAGTCAAGAGCACATCGAAGCTGACAGCATGATGCTGCAGGATACCGACGCCTGCGGTAGCTCGGAGTTGTTGTTGGCAGCTCTGACTCTCATTGACAGCGTGCATCCTGAGGACGTGCAGAGACACCTGATATACTCCCGCGGTAGATGGCGCAATGCTTTGGAAATGGCTATCGCCATGCGCGGTCATGATCTCCCTCCGCCAGGATGGGGTCTCCAGGCGGTGGGACTGTGGCCAAACCATACGGCCATGCGCAACATTGCTGGGCAGCCTGTGCTCGGCAACGAGCCTGAGCCGACAGCCGTGCCGCCTACCCCGGGGCAGCCGAGCGACGCACAGACGCCGGCTACGCAGGGAAACCTGCCTGTACCGGCTGCGCCAATGGCCATCATCATTGGTAGTTCTACATCAGAAGAAGAAGAAGGCGATGGTTGCGGGCTAGATGAGGATGAAGTTACAGTCCTCATGATGGAAGTCAATGGTGAGGAAGAGGTTGACTTTGATCCTGACGAGCCTGAAGCACCATCACCATCGGCACAAGCGCCATTTGCGCCGAGCCCCAGCCAGCAGGGAGACCTGCCTCTATTGGCCGATCCACCTGGGATCGCACAGGAGCCTCCGCAGGCGCCTCCGCCGGCTACCACTCAGGCTGCTTCGGCGGCCTCTTCTGATGAGAACGCTGGTAGGTCCCGTTCCCATACGCGCGTCAGAGGAGAGCCACACCCACAGGCTCGGCTTCCTCGTGAATGGAGGAAGGCTGGCCCGAAAGAACACGTTCTCAGGCGAGGTGGCCAGCTGCTTCCGTATAATGACCCAAGACGCCGAAAAGGGGAACACTCGGCCTTCGGCAAGGGCAATCCTGCCTATAGGGACGCTGAGGACAAGGCCATCCGCGGAGGCTATCAGATTGCAACAAACATCCGCCGCCCTGAAATTGAAGAAGTGCGGACCCAGCTGCGAAACATCATCGCGGCTCGCAAGCAGTATAGGCCTCAAGCAGCTTGCGGACCTTGTTCCGAGCCGTTCCAGAACCACAGGCCGGGATGCCCTGTTGGCAACAATGAAGGTCTGAGCCCAAACAGGGGTAAAACCCATCATAAAGAGGGCCATCCGCAACTTATCCCGATGACACAGGGCGAGATCGCCGAAGTGAATCGTCGTCTCGGGATCCTGGGCCACTTGGATCCGAAACCGGAAGAGGAGAAGTCTACCCCGGTTCCAAGGGGACTGGTGCCCATGACCCAGGAAGAAAAAGACGCGCTCTTTAATCTTCCTGGAATGCGAGGAAACTCGCCCGGCGCTTCTAGTCAGTCCCAACAACCAGAACTGACATCCAAGGATGAACAGAAGGCCCAACGTGCGGCGGAAGACGAGGAACGCATGCGGATAGCAGACGAACGCGCACGCGAGGCAACTCGCCAGATGTTGGAGGATTCCAACAGGATTTACATGAAGGGGGCTAGGAAACCCCCACTCCCACTACTTTCGAAGGCTAAGAGTGAAACCCCGGCACCGAAGTCGTCTTCGGAGGTGAAACCGAAGGCGCGCTCTCAGGATCCTGGGCCAGATGTGCAGATGGAGGCGCCTCGGTCTGCAACTCCGAGACCGCCGATTGGCGCAACTCCTGCACAAGCGTCTGAGCCCAAGCAGCAACCTCGGGACCCTGTGGAGGAACGGAGACGCCCGCCTAGTCGCAGCAGCTCCATTGCTAAAAGGGCGGCAGCTTTCGAGCGCACCGGGTATGCCCCTGCGCCAGCCTCACCTGCGGCGGCCCGCTCCAAAAGGTCCGACGAAGGTGCCATGTCTAGGGGTACCTGGGTGCCAACGATTAGGGGCAGCGCCAGTCGCGGATCACCGCGGGGAAACCCGCCAGGCGCTGCCGCTGCAGCTTCCTCCTCTTCAGGAGCCGCAGCCTCTTCAGCAACAGAGGCTCCTATGCGGGGAAACCCGCCCGTGGATCAGCTGCACCACCCAGGTGACACGTTCTTCACCAGTGGGACTCCGAGTGTGATCAGGGATAGACTTGCTCTGCGGAAGCTCCCACCGATACGCTCGGTGGATGAGGCATTCATGAAGAAATGCAGGCAAGCTAACGTCCTTCCTACATCCAATCACACTCAAACAGCTGAGTAAAGCTCTCAGCAGGATATGCAGACATGCGCCAGACAAACCACACAATCCTGTGTGGTACCTGGACTCCTTCGATGATCATGATGGCTGGGTTAACCTCGTGGAGCTCGTGAAGGAGTATCCGTGGAGCACAGGAAAATCGAGACGCGATGGGTACAATCCAAGATATGACGAGGCCAAAGTCATCAATGAGTATCTATATGCTCGCTCGGTTGACCAACTGGCAGCCATCATGATGGAAGTTGTTCATCTCCGTGAACCAGACGGAGAAGAAAAAACAGCGCCTTCAGTTCAAGGTATTGATGCGGGACTCCGGCGAGCCCGAGATCTTCATCCGCGCCTCCCAGGGGCATTCATGGACATTGAAAGCTCCATGGTCGCTGTACAACTATATTGTACTGTGCGACCAACCTGCCGGGAGACCGGCCCCGTACCCCGAAGTCGCCATGCATGGCACTCGGTGGCATGCCTTCGAAGGCATTATGTGGCACGGCTTGTCCTGTAGACCCGAGCACAACACGAAGAAACAGGGGGCAGGCCGGTCGCGCATCCACTTCGTGCCGACGGTCCGCCGTCGTGCCGTGAACAGTGGGTGGGACCCAGACTCAGACATCATCATCTTCGTAGATTGGCACAAGGCCATGCAAGATGGTATGAAGTTCTGTTGGTCCGATAACGGAGTCCTCTTGTCCGAGGGAAACAACGGTATCATCGAACCATACTACATTTCCCATGTAGAGGACCTGGCCACGGGAAGCGTAATCCAGAGTTTCTGGGGAATCGCCGGGCGCGAGTCCCCATTTCCGTGATGTCTGCCCCTGACAGGTGGGCTGACGTTGGCAGTGCCAGCGTTAAATACCAATGGTCCCGAGACCAAGAGGGCGTCGACCCTCCCATGGTCTACCTCCACAGGGAAGTTGGGGACCACTACAGTCCCACCAAGCTGGGAAACCAGCCTGAGATCCACCGGATCTTCATGATCACCGAGAGTGAGGCCGGGAGCGCGGCTCCAAGCCGCGCCCCAAGCCAAGGGCCTAGCGCCGTGTCTTGGCAGGCCATCAGCACCTCGGACTTGGACCTGATAGCGGCCGCGTTGAACCCTGAACAGGTGGAGCAATTGGCGGACAGGTTATATCAACAGGACCCCTGGGCCGCAGGCCAGGGAGCAATGTCCGCCATGGCAACGCGAAATCGTCAGTCCATGCAGGGAAACCTGCCTATAAACGGACTCAGAGCTGAGATGCCTGAGCCGCGGGGAGACCCGCAGACGTTCGGCCGCATCTTTGGAGAGCCTGCTCGATTTGAGCAGATGCATGGAAGCCCCTCGCAGAGCATGCACACACCGAGGGGCATGACTCCAATGGCTACACCACCTGCACAGTCTCCGTTCGGGACTCCTGGCCGCCCTGCCACAAACGGCACCCTCATGGAGAGGATTGCTGCGGCTAGGGCTGAGCATGGCACAGCTCTCCTGAACATGATGCCGCCCGGCACTCCAACGAGTCAGCAGGGAAACCTGCCCGGCACCCCAAGCCATCATCGGCCGTTTGCTGGACAAACCACAGTAGCTGGTGTGCCTGATGACTACCGTGCAAGAGTGGCGGCCGCTGTGCAGCAGGTGCAGAGCCATAATCTGCCTCACCCAAGTGGTCAGAGGTGGAGGCCGGCCTGGTCCTGGGAGCCTGAGGGTCCCAACCCAAGGGATCCTGCTCGGCAACGAGCCTTCATCCCAGCGTTCAATGCTCACCCGAGCATGGCCCAGGGCCAGAGGCCACCGCCCGCGCACATGAATCCGCCATTGTACCCTGATGGGTCCAGAGTTCCGAACAAGTTTGTTCGCGAATTGGCGGATCAGCTCCACAGCCTCACTAACGTGCGCTGCAGTGACCAATCTATGTATCCGCACATGGCCTTTATGCCTTCACCGACGACGCCAGATGTGGTTGTCCAGCCCACTGCCCATTCGATATCGTCTGGCAGTAGGGGCGTGCCTGATTATATCAGGCAGACATACCACGCTCAACAGGCATGCTTCAGGAGAAGGCAGGCCGTGCAGAGCGTACGAGATCAGTCACGTGCAGCTGCACTTGAGGTTGTGAGAAACAGAGGCTCACCTTTGCGAGGAAACTCGCCCGCTGTGACTCCTACCACCTCCGTACCAAATGCCGGAGTGCCGGAGGTGCTGGATCCAACAGGGACTCCCCCAGCTGCCTTCATGCCCTCCGAGACGGTATTGGAGAGACAGCGACGGGTATATCCCAGAGCAGCAGATGTAGAGGTTTTCACTGGGATGGAAGATACCTGTGCTGTATACCTCGAAGAGTTTCAGCCCAGGGAAAGTGTCTACCGTTTGAGGTGTAATCACTTGTTCCATGAAGGGTGCTGGAATTCAAATGTGGTGGGCCATGTCACAAATCAGCGCGAGGGAGATCCTCAGCAGCCACCGTGTGCTATCTGCCGAGCACCTGGCATCATAGCGTCATCGTTCCCGTGGACCGGCTCCTTCATTCAGACTCCTGAGCAAGCAGCGAGGGAGCTGCGGGAGTTGAGGAGCACGGTGGAGGAGATGACGGCTAGGATGCTAGATAGGCAGACAGCTCAGCCCCAACAGCAGGGAAACCTGCCAGAGGAGGTAAGGCCGCCGATGGAGACGGGATATTTCGATCAGCTTATTCCGATGACGGCGCCTCAGCAGGGAAACCTGCCTAATACTCCTCAGATGTCTCCCCAGAGTGGGGGCGGGGCTGAGATAGCACTGGGCCCTGACCAGCTGCGTGAGTTGCGTGTTCGGCACTTCCAGAATCAGATGGATAATGCGCACACAACATTTATGCTGGATGCCGACAATCCTGAGACTGATAGTCCCTCGCTTGACATATCAGATTCCTCAGTGGCAACAGCAGCAACGGCAGCCAGGGCCGTCAATATCACAGCGACGAACGAGGAGTTCGAGGAGTGGCTGCAATACAGGGATCACCTCACGAATGAGGGGCTGCAGGATATTGCCCTTCACTCGTATCTGACGCTGATGAGACGCACGACCCGCGAACAGTATAAGAGCATACGTGACGAGTATGCCAACTGGCGGGAGGAGAGCGGCGATCACGTCCAGGACGTGTCGTACTTCCAGTACATCGACCTGGTACGTATGGCCGAAGGCAGGCCGTATGCCAGCGTCATGCGGGGCAACCCGCCAGGGAGTGCGACCGACTCGCGGGGAAACCCGCCTGAAGGCACAGCCGACACTTCAGAAACTGTGCACATCAAGCAGCCGAGCAAGACGTTCCTGGATGATGGTGGAAATTCCATCCTCATCGATGTAGGCTCGAAGATCAACATCATGGGCGAAAACACGAGCCGCAAGTTCGTCCAGGCTGCTGATTCACACGGCCGTACTTGTACATTCGAGCCCCGCTCTCGTTTGAATATCAACGGAGTGGGAGAAGGGTCGGCCCCAGCGGATACCGTAGGCACATTCAGTATTGCCTGCGAGTACCAGGGGTCGACCAAGTCATATAAGACGAACATTGTGTCGGGCTGTGGCAAAGACCTGCCAGCCATCCTAGGCCTCGATAGTATGCAGGACAAACGCACGATCATCGTGCTTGAACGAGGCCAGGAGAAGCTGATATTCCCTGGTAAGGGGCAGGTCAAAATGGAGCTCCCCGAGGGCTCCAAGATCATGCCGACGACGAAGTTGCCGTCAGGGCATCTGTCGATCAGGTGTGATCGTTTTGGAGCTGCGGGGCAACCCGCCTCGAGCTCAAGCAGCACGTCATTCCAGACGGTGCTGACGGGCGAGCCGACCCCGGCGCAGGAGCGCGAGCAATTGCAGGGAAACCTGCCTCAGGGGTTGATGGAGACGCTCGCCAAGGCCACTATGCGAGGCGACAGCATCGACGATCTTGAGACGTTCGATTGCTTCGTTGCCAGGACACTGGCCCAGCATGGTGGAAGTGTACCCATGGACGCTGTGCAGTCCCGCCGGAAGATAGTGATGGGATACACCTTAGCCGTGAGCTGCAGACGGTCAGTGACGCTAGGTCCAAAGGCGTGCTGAAACAGCTGATGGATAATCCATCTATGCTGACAGCATTTGCTGAGCAATCCGCCTCTGAGGCCACGGCGCGCTGCAGTGCTGAGCTCCAGCATCTGAGGGAAGCCCAGATGCTGGCAGACATTGCAGGCACATCTTCTTTATCTTGAAGATGGCAGGGCGACGTCGCCCCCTCGTCGTCTTGCCTGTTGGCTGAAAAGCCGGGGGGTAACAAGGACAGCGGGGTAACCTGCCTTAGAAAGAGGGCTTTTGTCATTGAAGATGCGAGAGAGGCTTGCACCGACCTCCGCACCCGAGGTTATATCTGTGATCGTATTTCCCACAATGAACTTATGACAAGCGTGGGCACAGATTACCTGGGTGCGGTGATCAGTGGAGATTACACTCTCATATGGATTAGTACCCCGGGTGACTGGTATGTACGAACTCCAGGAAAGAGAGTGGCCCCGCATTGGTCACGTATCCAGAACCTGTTGATAAAAGCCAAGCAACTCCGTATGAAAATCATTATATTTGGTCCCCCAGGATATGTTTGGAAGTTATCTCCAGTACGTGATACCCTGGAAGATCTTAAGTTGTCAGTAATACGGATGCGTCTGTGTCATTTCGGTATTCGGTTCAATATGCAAGACAGTACACCGAGTGGTACTTATATGCAGGTAGCGTCATCAATACCGATTAGCTCGAAGCTGTGGGCATGCACATGCAAACAGGCAATACCACAACATGTGTTGGATTGGTACGGTCATACAGTACGGCATGCTGAATGGCGAGCTCAGACACGTACTACACTCATCCGTCATTTGAACGACAACATCCTGGGGAGTACCACCACGCACGGAAACGTGCCTGTATACTTAAACACTTCTACACGTACGGACCACAACATCCATCACTACGTGACGACCAACAAGGGTGGACCGAAATGGTCTGATGTTATCCGACGTGTAACGATTAACCTGGATACCAATGCGGTTATTCAGGATATCTCAGTTACCGACCAACCAACAGGGTATGATTGGCATGCACCACTACCTGCAGGGGTTGCCAACATCAGCACTCGTTTGTATTGGCAACCCGAGGAACCGGTCTTGCTCGGAAACGAGCCTACTCAATCACCACAGAAACTTCGACGCGTCATCATAGATGACTGTTCTCTCCCCCTCCCGACTCTGGCGATTGACGCATGTACCCACTCAACCACGACAATGGGCACACAGACCGGCGAACAAGACGAGCAAGTTTTACCCACAGAATCGCGTATCAAGCAGAAGGAAAGGCTCAAAGCCGAAAAGGAAGCAGGCATCAAGCCTCGCCGCATTAAAAAGCACGTTGAAGACGGAAACGATGATTGCGGCGACGACTTGTCAGGACTCGGACAGGATCTTATGGCAACCTGGAGTACTGACGTCCCTATTGAGCTGATAAGCTCCGATGAGGACGATGACCTGTTCCTTACCCTCCCCGCATCTATGCCCGACACACACGCTAACATATACAGCATAGTTGCTACACTATGCTATGGTCAGAACAACTGCGTGGATATGTTGGAGCTCTGTGGCGGTGAGGGTGGTATCTCAGAGCTTGCCTTCTCAAGGGGACTCTCCTCAGGAGGCAACCTAGACAAGACTACATATGTCGACCTGGGAGACCCCTCGGTGCAGCGGGTTGTAGATCATTACTTCGCTATATGCTACGTACGAGTTGCCATGCTACAACCCAGTTGCCGCACCACAGGACCACCATCCTACTACATCTACAAAGTCAATCACAACACTTGGGAACAGCACCACAAAGAAGATTTACCACGCATAACTGATTGTGGTAAAATTGCTGTAACCCAAGATGACGCTCGGAGGTGGTTTATA
Source organism: Prorocentrum cordatum (assembly GCA_963575745.1). NCBI lineage: Eukaryota > Dinophyceae > Prorocentrales > Prorocentraceae > Prorocentrum > Prorocentrum cordatum. Next base: position 223,988 of record CAUYUJ010015592.1, on the reverse strand, counting down.
CGCGAACAACCTACAGGAACATGGGTGGATGATATTTCCCCATGGAAGAAACTTGCCAACCGACCGCGCATTACAACCGTACGCATTGATCAATGTGCTACGGGACTCAAAGATACGGCTGGTGACTATATTAAGAAGCCGACACATATCACCAGCAACGACGAGACAATTCTTAAACCCTTTGAGCGACTCAAATGCAACGGTCAGCATGTGCACGCACAACCGTGCAATAAAGAGCTTTCACTGGCACAAAAATACACTCGACGACTGCAGTCTGCCTTCGTGGAAGCCGTCTATCTGGCGAAAGCCATTGATACTACGCGCGGAAATGCGCCTATAAGTACCGCGCATGCTTACCCTGCAGACCTTCCCGATCAAGCTGAACCAGGCGAAGGTATGAGACGCATCGGTGATCGTATCATCCCAAAGGTGGCCACTTGCCCTGCATGCATCGACAACGTCCGAAAGGACAGTCCTAGCCATAACAGAGACCCTACGCAGTGTAAATATCATGATTCCATCTCTGTATATTGGCCATGTCCCGCATGCCAGAGGGATCTTACGAGAAGCAAGGGTGTTAAGAACCACCTCGATACCGAACCTGGTAAATGTCGTTTTGCTGAACCATTTAAACTTCCAGACGATCACGACCCCGAAGGCAAAACCGTGCCAGCTTGGTGGAAACCCTTACCTAAACCTGGTGAGGGCCAAGCTTCAGCTTCAGGTGGCCGCCAAGGCGCACACGCCAGGCCACCACGACCACGATCCTTCGGTAACGTCGATCCGACATCTGGTGCCAGCAGTTACGACATGCTACGAGACGCCCCCGAGCGTGGAAACACGCCTTCCGCGTCCTCTAGCGAAGCGCCACAGGTAGCGGCCCGTCGCGGCCGCCTACAAGGCGTACCACCACCTCCAGATGCAGTCAATGCAGGGGACCAACTACGGAGAGCTACAAGGAACCCTCTTGCCTCTACCGGCTCTGGGGCTCCTCGACTACCCGACTGGACGAGATTCGACATCCAACACAGTCTACAAAGTCTCCGTAGTCACGAACCTCATGTCGTGAAAAAGGAACTCCGAAAACTGCATCTGCGATGGTATCATGCGAAGGAACCTAAGATGAGGCTAATCCTCGACAAAGTGGGGCTGGATAACGTTCGACTAAACATGATCAAGGAAGTTTGCGACACCTGTCGGGAATGCAGAGCATGGGAACGTCCAGGAAACTCAACACTACCCTCGGTGAGCCTTCCTGGCAACTGGCTCGACGAAGGCGAAATGGACCTCATGTTCTACAAGAAACGGACCATATTTCACATTATGGATCGTTGCATTCGCCTGGCAGTAGGCCTAGAAATTTCCGACAGAGAACGTGACGCTATCCTTGACGCCTACCACTACTGTTGGATTGCCTATCACGGACCCTTCAAAGTCTTATACTCAGACGGAGAAGGCGCCCTGAACAATGATGCCGCTAAAGCCATGATGGCCAATAAGGGCACGGAACTTCGTATCCGAGCACCTGGCCAACACGCGACTTCAATTGAGTCACGAAACGGCATTCTCAGAGGCGTCCTCCACATGATTGAGGAAGAACTGAATAGACACAACATCCCTCTTGTATTCACTAGAGAATTGGCGGAAGGCATCTTCGTTACTAATGCTTTTACGTTTTATAACGGAGTATCGCCTTACCAAGCACGCACAGGACGTCAGCCCTCCTTTCTCCCTGATCTCGACACCCTTGACTTTCCCAAGGGACCCGAGACTTCAGGACACGAACGAGAACGTCGTGTGAGGGAAGTCAGCCTAGAAGTCATAACTCAGGCCACTGCTGTGGCCAAGACAAATCGGGCTCTTAGGGCTAAAACGACTCCTGATGGTGCTCGCCTTTATTCTGCAGGGGATTTGGTCGATTACCACCGACCCACTGCCACTAAGGACGACCATGGAGGCTGGAATGGCCCATTCCCGGTGATCCGTAATGTGCCTGAAAGAGGACATTGTTGTCAAGGCAGGATCTCGTGAGGTGATTGTGATGTATCCTGATGCTCGTCACACACTATACATTGAATGTCTCCTCACACGGGAACTTGGCATGGATAATATGGCCATGCAAACCGTCCTTACATATGTGGCACATCTCGGCGCAGGGAAACCTGCCAAAGTTTTCGGCTATATCCCCGATTACAAGGGAAACCTCAATCTTTCAGACGACAGCAAGTTTCACCCGCGCGTACATCTAGCACTACAGTATCTCGTGCGAAACTACTTCCGAGTAGAACATGTAGTAGCAGTTAGATTGGCCAAAAGTGTGTCAAGCCTACCTGCAGTAAAGTACGCCACCGGGTCCACGCTGATCCACTATGACAACGATATCAGCCCGGCTTTCCACTACTACGAATGCGTGGGCACCGGCCTAAACATTTCTCAGATCACTGGTAGCACTCACTCCAGACTTATTCAATGCTTGACTTCACGTGTCCCTTCCTTAGGATTTCACGACGACCTGGCTAAATATCAGCACTCAAGCAACACGTCTGGAGAACACGATTCGCCTGGAAACAGGCCTCCTCCAGACACCCCTGGTGCTTCATCGCCGAGTGAAGGCCGTCTGTCGACAATCTATGAGGAAAATGAGGAACATAATATCGAAGCTATGATGCTGGAAGAGTGGTACGACGAGCTACGTATGGACCTTCATCCTACGACGACTACCGACGATTATCTCTACTGCGTCCCAACAACCATGCTGCCTGACCAATGTGTTTTGGTTTCAGCATCTGTGGACGAAGAAGATATCATATCATCGGACACGCTCGGAGACGAGCCTGAACCACGAGAGTCGTGTCTAGTCTCTCTCTCTGCTCAACCACACCTGACGAGAACTACTCTCCTGACAGTGATGAATATGGTCCTTACGTTGAGTTATGTTTTACATCAGAAATGTCAAAAGTAGTACTGGATCAGACTCAACTTGCACAGCTCGACACCGATATGGTCGCAACGATGAGAGTATATGTATCCTCTGCTGCTAAACGTGCTGTGGTCGTTAAAAAGACGATCTATTGACCAAAGCCGACATAGCAGCACATCCAAAGGAGGTTAGTGAAGCTTTGTATACTGAACTCAAAATCTGGATCGACAACCGATGCTTTGAGATGTATGATTGTTCCAAAGCTTCCAACATAATGACATCCAGGTATGTGTACAAGTGGAAGTTTGTAAAGGTGGGTACCGAGAACGTTAAAACCATTCGTCTCAGACTTGTCCTTCGTGGATTTATGGATACTGAGGCTTTCGACGTAGAAACATTCTCGGGAACCGCCCGAAGGCAATCCCAACGACTCCTGGCAAGTGAGGCGGCATGCCATCCAGAATGGATCTTAGCATCCATGGATATCGACAAGGCGTTCCTCAAGGGTTTGACCTATGAGGAACTTGCCCATGCCACCGGCGAGGAAACTCGCATGGTCTGCTTCATTCTTCCACCGGGAAGTGCTCAGGTACTTCGTACACTACCCGGCTTCTCATCCTATGACGAAAGCCGACACTGCCTCAGATGCCTCAAACCAGGAACGGGTACAAAGGACGCTCCAAGAGCGTTCTCTCTCAAACTTCGTACGACCACACGAGCTATGGGCCTTGCACCGACCAGTTATGACCCTGAATTTGAATTCAGCCAAGATCTGCTAACGGCAAAACATGTCGATGATATTAACATGACTGGCCTAGAGAAAAATATAGACGACTATGTACAGCGTGTCGAAAAGGTGTTTGGCAAATGCAAGCTCAACAAACACACATATACGAACTGCGCCGTTCGCTACACTAAGAATGATCAAGGGGATGTGATTATGGATCAGGACGAGTATATCAAACAACTACGTCCTATCACACACCCAGAACTTACAGGAGCGGCGGCCGATGCCAAAGCCACGAAACTCATTACCGACATGTTCGTCAGCTTGCGAGGAGCCCTCGCCTATGCCCTTCTTACTCAAATCTGGCTCATGGTATACGTGGTCTCTCTCCAGAAAATCCAAGAGCCCACCAATCTGCAAGTCAGGCGCCTGAATGCTGTGACGCGAAAGCTGATCAGCAGCCCGAAACGCATCACCTTCCCTCGGATGAAGCCGACGAATGAAGTTGACATCCACAGCGATTCGGGGTATCGGAAGCTTACCGGGGAGGAGGATGATGAGACCAAGGGCTACGGCATACGCGGGGCGAATGTACTACGGCGAGGAAACTCGCCTCAAGGCAAGTCCGTCGTTCACCTCTGTGACGGACTATGCAAATCACACCGACTGCAGGTGAGGTCCAGCTATGCTGCGGAGGCACTCGCAGCGGCGCATAACCTCGATGAGTGTTACCCTACGCTCATCACTCTCCACGAGCTCAAGGCAGGAGCTCTGACTCCACGACAACTACGAGATATGCGTGAAGTTGGAGGCCTAGCCATCAAAGTATCTCTTACCATAGACGCTGAGTCCGTTTATAAATCATTATCAAGCAAGGATCTTAAGATACCGACAGAGCGGACTCTGCTTGGACATATCAGTTGGATACGTGAGCTCATGGATATAGGTATAGTACATAACGTGCAGTGGTGTGATACTAGGGATATGACCGCAGACGGGCATACAAAGGGAAGCATCGATCGGGAGCTGCTTCTGGAAGTGATGTCAGGCACTCAGTCATTCAAGTATGACGTGAAGCAGTTTGTTCCCTTTCGGGGTCCCGAGGACAGAAACAAACCCAAGTCTAATCAATTTTAGTCTGTCCTTGTTGCCCCCCGCGGTCCAATTTGCCAGCATGGGCGCCTACTACAGAGGCGCCCTTCTAGTTGCTCGGAAACGAGCCTTACATTTCACGCCTGGCAACGAGCCGGCTTTACATGACTCAGGCTCTTTGCCTTAATACATATTTGCTCGGTGAGGTACGGCCCGTTTGGCTTACCTCTAACTGAGCCGATAGCCCTTCATCGTTCGAAGGGGCTATCTTGTATTTGCGTGAAATGCCTTGCGAGGAAACTCGCCTTACAGTCTGGTGTTAGGCCAGACTGTACACACTGTTTTCTTTCTTGCAAACAGTTGTGCGCGCGGCCTTTGTAGAGCCTAACGGCTGCGCGGCTATGCTCTCCGTCTCCTCCCCTCCCGACTTTAAGGGTAGCTCTTTGGGAGATGTTATAGTATCGGGAGCATAGCTCGCGCGCCGTTGCCTTTGGCTCAAGGCACGCGCGCCCTATTTGCCCGGACACCGCGAGTGTTCGCTATGTGCTGGAAAGACCGATACATCGATCTTATCCTATCTTATCCGTCCATTCCTCTTACTGAACCACGTCAGTACGATACCGGACGCTATTTGCCATCCGATGTCTACGGAATCGGATGCTATTTGAGTTACCAGGCTCACTTTCGACTCCTTGGCCGTGCCCTCCCTCGCCGCCTTTGCCGCCGCCGCCCAGGCACCCGACGGCCCAAGCGCGGGAACGCTGGCCTGTGAGGCGCGCCGCCTGCACGTTGTCGCAGCATGCTGTCGTTGCGATCAGCTGGTTCATGTTTGGGCCATCCCAGCTTCGCTCCTGCTGAACCCATGGTGCGGGCAACGGTTACGCCCTGCGAAAAAAGGCCATCCGCAGTCGCCTTGAGCGTCTGTGTCGGATCGCAGTTCGCCTTGCCCGCAGTGGCAAGAGCGACATAAGGCGGGCTTTCGCTAAGTTCGACTCGACCGAAGTCTCGCTCCTTGGATTGGCTACCCATGTCGCAGCGCTTGAGGCTTGGTTCACTTCCTCCTCCCAAGTTCCCGCCCCCATGTGGCAACTTCCCGTCGGCGCTTCGCCGTTAGTTAGCTCGCTGGCGGCCTCGGCAGGCCCGTATAGTCTACCCAGGCTGAGCCTTCCGACCCTCGGGTCCAGGCATCCCGCACCACTCCGTGCTTGTCCAACGATCTGGTACGAACCGCTTGTCATGACCCCGAAGTCATGCGACTGCCAGAGGACGAGCGGCATTCCGGTTTTTGTTGGGTGCTCGCGTGCACATGGACCGCGAGCAGTTGTGGGAACTCCTGCGCAAGTGTGGACTCCTACGGCCTGAGGCGCCCTGTATCTGACTCCCTCCAACGACCTCGCCTGGGACGAGGCTTATGGAGCAAAGGATGAGTCTTATGACCGGCTCATTCTGAACCTCACGGTAGAAAACAGTCGCCTTGGCTTTACCGGGGAAACCGTTGAGTCGCTTAGGGGGATGTATCAATTCCATCGCCTGGCCCGCGTGGCTGCCCAGAAAGGCAAAGTCCTCACATGCATTGCCGTTGCAAGTGACATTTCGCGCGGCGCTCGACTAAGCTCCGAGCTCATTCTGCCGCTGCCGTACCTTGGATCAGTGGAACTCTCTGCGTTGACGCTGGGCCTCCTCCTCGTCCTCCTCCCCCTTCTCCTCCTGTTTTCCTCTCATTGTCCCATGTCTCCTCAGGAGGGTTTGGCGGTCAGAGGTGAGGGAGGAGGAGGAGGAAGATGAGGAGGAGCAAGAGGAGATGGGGGAGAAGGAGGAGGAGGAGGAGGACGGGGAGCTGATTCCAGGCGGTTTGGGGGGGGATCCTGCGCAAATGCCACCGAAGGGGTTCCAGGGGCTCCCTCCTCTTCCCCGTCTGCATTCGTCCTCCTGCCTTGGGAGTGCAGTTCGGCTTCGATTCAGATTGCTCTGAGACAAGAGATGGGAGGAGCGACCCTCCTCCTACTCCTCTTTCGTCCTCCTGCCTCATGCACACTGTCTCCTCTCTCTTCCTCCCTCGTCGCCCCTTCGCCTCCGCGCGCATCTGTGCGCGCAAAGCCCTGCGGAGCTAAGCGGCCCACACCACGTCTCCAGACGATTACAAAGGCATGACGTGGCATGGGCTACGTTTTCCGTAGCTCCCCCGAACTCGTGCCGAGGGAGCCCCCTGGATCGGGACTCGCGGCGCCGTGCCGGCGTGGGACTCTTTCGGACGCCGTTTCCCCATTTCCCCTCGGTGGCGCGCGATCCCGCATCCTGCCCTCTTTCTGCCCCCTCCCTGGGCAGGTGAGGCAGTACCAGGACTTCGTGGAGAAGGCCCCGCGGCGCCTCCCGGGGGCACTGCGCGGCGCAGGGGGCTTGCCGGGGCCACCCGCTGGCGAGGGCCTCGTTGGCCCGCGGGGGGAGGGGAGAGGAGGAGGAGGAGGAGGAGGAGGAGGAGGAGGAGGAGGAGGAGGAGGAGGAGGAGGAGGAGGAGGAGGGAGGAGGAGGAGGAGGAGGGAGGAGGAGGGAGGAGGAGGGAGGGGAGGAGGAGGAGGAGGAGAGGAGGAGGAGGAGGAGGAGGAGGAGAGTAGAGGAGGGGCAGGGGGCTGGCGAGGGGGGCAGCGTGCCCCGCCGCTCGCATCCCCTGGGTGAGGGTACCGCTGCTTGACCCAGAGAGCTTGACCCTCCTCCTCCTCCTCCTCCTCCTCCTCCTCCTCCTTCTCCTCCTCTCGTCACCACGGCACGGTTCTCCCCGAGAGGGCGCGCCAAGGGAGAGGCATGGGCAGCAGAGCGGTATCAGAGCCTCCTTACCTACCCATGGTCTTCGTCTGTTCTTCATCACTCCGTGCGCACTGTGAGCGAGCCCCACTCAAGACACAATGTCAAGTGCTACGAATGATAATCGGGTGTGGCAGTCGCCGCGTTCCAGCCGCCGATGCTTCCAAGTCGGCGTTGCTGGGTCCTGTTTGTTCTTCTTTGCTTTCTTCTAGAAACAATGTCGATGACGAGGTGGAGGAGGATGGGGAGGAATATAGTGTTGAATCCTAAGCTGCTTGGTTGACGAGAACGACGCGGAATATCGAGGTGCAGCTAGACGCGTTGGGCGTGTCTGATGGCATGAGACAATATTGGAGACGAGATTGCGTCAATCAGGCTAGCTGAACGATAATCTGCACCACACAAATGATATCACGCACTTCTTGTTTGGGAGCCTGGGCGCACGTAATTGTGCGAGAAGGGATCGTACGGGGAGGCCCCCTCGAAGATGGGAAGATCGTGTACGGGCGCTTGTGCATCTTATTATGGCGCGGGCGTAAAGTGGACGGCCCAAGCTTCGAATCAGCATGTGTTGGATGACCTGGAGACGTGCTGCGCGGACCTCTGAGCGAGGCTCTCTTCATCCGTGCCATTGCGTACCAGGGCGGGTCGCTCACGCCCCGGCAGAGCACCACTGCTCTCCCCCTCACTGTAGTCAGCCCTCCAGCTGTGTAGTGCGAGCCCGCGTCCGAGCCCACGGGCTCCAGGGGGGGACAGGTGGGGGGGATGGTTTCCGTCCTCCACCTCTCTCCCCCCGTCAGCCGTCCCCCTCCGTCCTCCCGTCCCCTCCCGCTCCCTGTCTCCCCTCCCGTCCAATCGTTCACCTCCCTCCCTCACCCCACCCCGTCCTCGTCCCCCCCCCCTCACCATTCTCCCTCCCCCTCCTCCCAATCCCTCCGCGCGCGCGCGCTGGTGAACGATGTTGACGTACGCAATCCCGCCCAAAGCTCCCTCAGGAGTTCCACGACCGCGACCACCCGCGACAACAGCAGTGGCGACCACGATCACGATGACGACCACGATCACGACCACGATTACCACAACTAGGACGATGGCGCTCCACGCCGCCAGCGCCGCCGAAGGACGCCGAGGGCCGCTGGATGCATCGGAGGGCCTCTGAGGGCCGTGGAGTGCCCCCCCCACCGGGGCAAGCCGCGCGCGCGGAGGTGCGGCTGTGGCAGGGCGAGGCCGCCGAGCGCGAGCGCGAGGCTTGCAAGCTGGCGCTGGCGCAGCGCAGCTTCTCGAAGCAGGCGGGCGGGGCAACCGCTGTTCTTCGGAGGTCGGCGACGGCCTCGAGGCCGGCGTCGACCATCGTTTTCCGCCGCCTTCGACATGGCCGTCCCGCGTTGGTGTGTGTGTGTGTGTGTGTGTGGTGTGTGTGTGTGTGCGGCCTCTGGAGGTCGGCGACGAAGTCGAGGCGGGAAAGGGGAAGGGCGTCGTCTGAGTACGGTGGGAGGGAGGGGGGGGGAATTTTGAACCCCTCTCCCCGCCACCCCCCCGCCTGGGAGGATTTTCAAAGGGGTGATCTCCGAGAGGAGGCGGGAGCGGTTCTGGAGAGGAGTGCGTGGGGTTTTCGTGTTGGGGGGTTGATTCCAGATTGTGGGGGGGATTGTGCACAAGTGAAGCTCTTCTGGGTCCTGGGTCGACATCGATTACCGGTGTTCGATCTTATGCAGTCGCTCGTGTAGTTTTTCCCTCGCCGGTTCGTGCGCCATTGGCGTCCCAGTGCCCCCGTTTAGGCTACGGACGCGGCTCGCGGTCGCAATTGTTGCGACCAACGCACAATTCAAGGAGTTCGGCTTCGAGCGGCCAGTTCTGGGCCCGGGGGCCCTCAAAAAGCGATCGGGGATGACACGTTTGCAAAACGGACCCTGGGAGGGGTCAGGGATCCGATTTCGTGTGACCGGCTTTTGTCCACGACGTCTACGTTTTGGAGGGTGAAAGAGGGGGTCTGCAACAGGGGGTCTTCAATGGGGGCTGACTGGCCCATGTATGCTCAATGTATCGCTCATGTATGTGATCGGGTACGACTGGCATCCAATGCTGGCGGTCATTGGCGGCCAGTCATTCGTGCCCGCGCGTTGCCCGCGCGGGCGCACGCGCCGTCCATCCATTATCGTTCATGCGTGCGGGCGTTCTTGCATATTGCGCGTGGGTCGGCGAAGTGGAGTGCAAGTGTGTCTTGATTGTGCGGTTGATGATCGCGTATGTTCCCAAACGATGACTTCTCGACCCCCAAGACAGATTTGGAATGGGCCCCGCGATTCTTCCAAAATGTGAATTCACATTTTCCTTTTTCCCAAAATGTGAATTCACATTTTCCTTTTTCCCAAAATGTGAATTTACATTCTGGCCCCTTCATAAAGAATCCTACACAAAATTCCAAAATGTGAATTCACATTTTCCTTTTTCCCAAAATGTGAATTCACATTTTCCTTTTTCCCAAAATGTGAATTCACATGTTGTTTTTCCCCACAATGTGAATTCACATTTTGCCCTGGCCTTCAAGATCCCCAAAACTGAGGCGCAGTGTTCCGCATGCCAGATTGGCTGGGCAGATTTCGACACTCACCCGACCGCTTTCGTGTGTTCCAGCTTGTTCTTGTTGCGCCCTTAGCGCACGTTGCCTTCGTCGCCTTTCCCGAGCCCCCCGACCCCTTGCTTCCTTTCCCCTCAAGTCTCGCGCGCGGGCGCAGGCGGGGGGCTTCAATTAGTTCACCCGCCGAACACAGCAATCGAGGATGCATCGCCCATTCATGACTTTAAAAAACATCATTGCCGGGACCCTGCGCCCGACCCCCACTTTCACCCTCCAAACGTTTTCGCTTCCGAGGTCCAGTTGCTTCTTCGAGATTCTCGTCGCAACGATTGGAGGCGGGCGGCCTCGAACATCTGCCAAGATTGAACCTGGAAGGTGTCCAGGAAGTCATAATGAGCGGATGTTGGTTGATTTCTTTCTGGGTCACCTGCAGGGGTGCGAGGTTGATTCTGCGGAGCGTTCGCAGGTTTATATAAGGAGCCCTACTATTGCCTCCAGATATTTAGGATCAAACTCCTGGGAGATTAGAGTCAGCATCGGCGCTGGCATATCCGTGGTCACCGGGCTAATCCAGCATAAGCCCAAGCAACCCAGCGCAATCCTAGCTCAGTCTGGGCGAATCCGGCTCACTATCCCCTCCATTGGGCTTAAGAATAATCTTTCTTGCGCGGGTCTCCCAGGAGTTGCGCCTTCGTGCAGGTTTTGGAGGCAATCTCGTGTCAGGAGGGAAAAAACGCACAGACACGATTACTCGTCGATTCCCCAGAAACATAGGAAAGTATGGGAAGTGGGGGGGAGGACGAAGACCTGGAACATATGGGAACATATGGGAACATATGGACCTGTTATTTGTGTGCACTTCTTCGTGTGTCCCAGGGCCCCCCCATCGTGAGCGAAGAGCACGTCCGCATCTGCGGCCCCGCGGGCCGGCCCTTGGGGCCGCGACCCCGCGGACACAGGGCGTTTTTTTCTAGCGGGCTGCCCCGCGCGGAACGCACCCGTGTGCCCGCGCATCCGCGGTAGGGCTGGACCTAAACGGTGCTTTTGGCGATTTCGTGGGCCGTTTTCGTTTCGACTTCGTTTTGAGGTAAAGGCGGATTCGAGACAAAAGCGAGGGAAAACAAAAACAAAACGAAAACGAGAAACACCGTTTAGCTTCAGCTCTGATCCGCGGGATCGCGCCGCGGAATCCAGACCGCGAGGGCGCGGATACGGATCCGTTCGCCGCTGGTGACAGCCGGCCTCGAACTTCTAAGCCCGCCCCAAAGATCGGCAAGCCCAGGGCGACGACGAGCTCAGGGAGGTGCCCTCAGAAGCGGAGGGAACCCTCCCGATCGGCGGCGGGGCAAGCGGATGCAAACACCTAGTGGATCTGTAGAGGGAGATCCACGCCTCGAGCCCGCGAGAGCAGGCGGCGGCCCCAGGCCTCCCTGGAGGGCGGCCGGGTCTCCCACGGCCAGCCGCGAGGCGCACCGCGCAGCGCTCGCCCGCGGCCGGCCCGGGCACGGGAGCCGCCCCTCCTGCGGGGCGGCCGCGCGAGGGCGCGGAGAGAGCCGCGCCCTCGCGGTGCTCCGAGCGTGCGGCGCGGGCCGTCGGCTCCTCCGCCGCTGGCGGAGGGAGGAGGTGGTCCACGCCACGCGCGGGAGGGGGGAGGAGGAGGAGGAGGAGGAGGAGGAGGAGGAGGAGGAGGAGGAGGAGGAGGAGGACGGGGAGGAGGAGGACGGCGAGGAGGAGGAGGAGGACGGGGAGGAGGAAGGGAGAAGGAGTCAGAGGAGGAGGGGGTGGTGGTGGTGGTGCAACGGTGGCATGGCGGTCAACGTGTGCTCACATCAGGAGCTATCTAGAAGACCCTCCAGAGAGCCCTGGAAGGAAAATTAGGCAGGAAGCCATAGTAGAGTTTGAATTCTTCACGCTTCGCGTATCCCCACCAGCCCATCTCAAAACAGCAACTCTTGCGAAGCATGCCGACAGTCGTGTTTTTCAGGCGTGTTTCCGCCTGCCCCCGCATATCTCCGGGCCTCTCGTCCTGGTGTGAGTCGTTCGGGCCCTTTTTCCTGGTGTGAGTCGTTCGGGCTCTTCGTCGTGGTTTGAGTCGTTCGGGCTCTTCGTCCTGGCGTGAGTCGTTCGGGCTTCTCGTGGTGTGAGTTGTTCGGGCCCTTCGTCCTGGTGTGAGTCGTTCGGGCTCCTCCTCCTGGTGTGAGTCGTTCGGGCTCCTCGTGGTGTGAGTCGTTCGGGGCCCTCGTCGTGGTGTGAGTCGTTCGGGCTCCTCGTGGTGTGAGTCGTTCGGGCGCCTCGTCCTGGTGTGAGTCGTTCGGGCCCCTCCTTGTGGTGTGAGTCGTTCGGGCTCTTCGTGGTGTGAGTCGTTCGGGCCCCTCGTCCTGGTGTGAGTCGTTCGGGCTCCTCGTGGTGTGAGGCGTTCGGGCACCTCGTCCTGGTGCGAGTCGTTCGGGCCCCTCGTAGTAGTAGTAGTAGTAGTAGTAGTAGTAGTAGTAGTAGTAGTAGTAGTAGTAGTAGTAGTAGTTAGTAGTAGTAGTAGTAGTAGTAGTAGTAGTAGTAGTAGTAGTAGTAGTAGTAGTAGTAGTAGT
>CAUYUJ010015592.1:160000-211187 GCA_963575745.1 Prorocentrum cordatum | reverse complement strand
ACTCCCAGGGAGAAGGCGGGACCTGGCCTTGAAAACGACGACGACGACGACGACGACGACGCGGCGACCAGCGCTGTAACGCGCAGGGGGGACTGCGGCGGCGGAGAACAGAAACCTCCCGGATGGGCCCGAGTAGATGGGTCGGAGCATCTCGCCGCATCGCCGATACATCGGCGAAACATCGGCGATGCATCAGCGATGCATCAAAGACGCCGGCGGTGCATCGGCGACGTCGGCGCGACGCAAATCAGGCTCCGCATCGAACCGCATGGGCGATGCATCGGCGATGCAGCGTGATCCTCCGACCCCATCTACTCCGACCCCATCCAGGAGGCTTAGAGAGAAATGATCGCGAAGTTGCGGGGGGCACGCGTTGGATAAGCAGCATGAGGATGAGGAGGGGCGCAGGCGGCGTAGGAGGGAGGTGGAGGCACGCTGGCTAGATACCGCCCGTTAGGAGAATGTTCGCGAAAAGAGCTTGGTTTCTTGCCGCCAGGTTCCGGCCCGAAAGCGGTTGCACTTGAGTGGCCTTTTCTTCCTCACGCGCCTCGATGGGAGCATGCCCCAACCTTGCAAATGAGGACGAAACCGCCCGTCAATCGCAGCCGCCCCCGGCGCGCAACCTGGTGGTGAGAAGCCAAACGCACTTCAAGAGCAACTAGAGGCTGCTGCTGTCGAGGCGCGTTTGGTTTTTTGCCGCCAGGCCCCGCGCCGAGAGCGGTTGCACTTGAGCGGCCTTTTCTTCCTTACGCTCTTCAAGGGCATCATGTTCCAAACCTACAAGTGAGAAAGATAACGCCTTTCAAATGCAACCGGTGCCAGCGCGCGATCACTAGCCCATCCAGAAACGACGCCCAGCCGAGTTGAGGTGATCAGGGATATGTCGGAACGAAGAGGGGCAGCCGTTATCGTTCGAAGGAGGAGGAGGAGGAGGAGGAGGAGGAGGATAATGGGGAGGAGGAGGAGGATGGATGATGAAGAAGGGAAAAGGATGAGGAGCAGACGGATGATGAGAGGAGGGGGGATGAGGGAGGAGCGAGAAGCAGCAGGAGGAATGCCTCTTGGATATCTCTTGGGAGGCGTTGGCGTTCTCTTGGCGGCCCCCGGGACCTCTTGGGGCGTCTCGGGTGCTTCTGAAGGGCCACTTGGGGGCCAGTTGGGGGCGTTTGGGGGGCCTCGCGTGGCCTCTTGGGGCCAGATTTGGGCCTTGTCGGAGGCCTTGGAGGCATTCTTGGGACCATCTTGGAACAGATCGATCAAAAAGGGGCGGATCCTTATTTTGCGGCGCCCCTCTTGAGCCACAGTCGCTTGTTGGGGACCTCTTGAGGCGCTCTCTGGGTGCGTTTGTGCGCTCTCGGGGCCGCTTTGGGGCAATATTGGGCGTCCATTTGAGCCCCCGTGGGACATCTTGGAGCCATCCAGAGGCCCCGGGAGCCCATCGGAAGCGCAAGGGGGATAATACAACAATCTGCGATGTTCTTTCAAGTTTTAAAAGGAATTGGGCATCTGAGGGGCCTCTTCGGGGTCTCTCCGTGGCCATTTGGACCCATCTTGGGGCCACTATGGTCTCTCTCGGAGGCCTCTTGGGGGCCAGGTTGGGCCAACCTTTTTTGGTATTTTGCACCATCTTGGAGGCCATCTTGAAGCATCTGGGGCCCTCTCGGGGCCCTCTTGGGCCAAACGCTTCCCAAGGCCGCAACCGAAAAAACCCACACCAATCAAAGTCCCAGTGTTTTACGGTTCGCTCGTTGATCCATGAGGAGGGGTCCTTAATCAGGGTCCCCCCTTTGGGGCCTCTAATGTCGCATTGCGTGTCCCTCCCAGGGCCGTTTTGGGCCCTGCTTGGCCCCCTCGTGGGGCCCTTTTCGGGCCTTCGCGGCGCCATCTTGAGGCCGGGGAAGGCAATCGGAAGTGAACAGGCGAAATCCCCAAAGTTGTTGCTGTAGGTGTTGGAAGGATTTGGGCCTCTTGTGGGCCTTTTGGATTTGGGCTACGTGGCAACCTGGGCACGTCTTCAAGCGATCTTGGGGCCTCTTGGAACCTGTTGGAAACCTCTTGGGGCGTCTCGGGTGCTTCTGAAGGGCCGCTTGGGGGCCATTTGGGGGCGTTTGGGGGGCCTCGCGTGGCCTCTTGGGGCCATATTTGGGCCTTGTCGGGGGCCTTGGAGGCATTTTGGGGACCATCTTGGAACAGATCGATCAAAGAGGAGGGGATCCTTATTTTGCGGCGCCCCTCAATGGACGGCAACGACGACGGGGACGGCGGCGACGACGACGACGGCGACGACGAAGGCGGCGACGACGACGACGGCGACGGCGGTGGCGACGACGACGGCGACGGCGACGAAGAAGGCGACGACGACGACGACGGTGGCGGCGGCGGTGGCGGCGGCGGCGGTGGCGACGCCAGCAGCGGCGGCGACGACGACGGCGGCGGGGACGCCGGCAGCGGCAACGGCAGCGGGAGACGACGACGACGACGATGACGGCGGCGGCGACGACGACGACGACGACGACGACGACGACGACGACGACGACGACGACGACGACGACGCTGGCGGCGACAGCAGCGGCGACGGCGACGACGACGACGACGACGCTGGCGGCGACAGCAGCGGCGACGGCTACGGCGATGACGAAAGCGGCGGCGACGACTACAGCGACGGCAGCAGTGCACGAAGACGGCGACGTCGGAGGCGACGACGGCGACGACGACGACAACGACGACGACGGCGGCAGCGGCGGCGGTGGGGCGACGCCAGCAGCGGCGGCGGCGACGCCGATGGCGGCGGGGACGCCAGCAGCGGCAACGCCGGCGGTGGCGTCATTCGTTTTCCCACCTCCTCCCTTCTATTCCTCCCTTCTGCCCCTGCGCGCTGGCGGTTGTCGTGAGCCACCCGGCTCCCTCTGGCAAAGGGTGCTGCTGTAGAGGGGGCCAGAGGGAGTTGGATGGCTCAGGACAACCGCCGGCGCTGGCGGTTGTCGTGAGCGACCCGGCTCCTTCTGGCACAGGGTGCTGCCCAGAGGGAACCAGGGTGCTGCCCAGAGGGAGCAGGGTGGCTCACGACAACCGCCGGCGCTGGAGGTTGTCGTGAGTCACCCGGTTCCCTTTGGCAAAGTGTGCTGCTTAGTGATGCCAGGGTGCTGTCCCGATGGCGCCTGGCTCACGACAACCGCCTGAGAAAACGATGGATGTGAGCCACCCGCTCCCTCTTTTCCTCTCATGTCCTAAGCGCTGGCTGCCCTGAATCCCCCAGGCAAGTGGGCAATTCTGCCCACTTGCTCGCGGCAACCGCCGGCACTGGAGGTTGTCGTGAGCCACCCCACACTGAAGCTCCAAGGCCAACTTTCTCTCTGGAGGGATGCCTGCTGGCACCTCGGAGCGACAGCGGCGAGTGGCTCACGACAGCTGCCGGCACTGGCGGTTGCCGCGAGCAAGTTGGCAGAATTGCCCACTTGCTCAGGGCAGCCAGCGCTAGGGTCTGAGGGTTGTCAGAGGGAGCCGGGTGGCTCACGACAACCGCTGGCGCTGGCGGTTGTCGTGGGCCACCCGGCTCCCTCTGGCACGACCTGCTCCCTCTAATAAGAACCCTTGCGCCCAAGGAAATGACTGCCCAAGATGGTTTCCAACAGGATCCAAGAGGCCCCAAGATGCCCACGAGAGGCCCAAATCCTTCCAACACCTAAAGCAACAACTTTGGGGATTTCGCCCGTTCACTTCCGATTGCTTTCCCAGGCCTCAAGATGGCGCCACGAAGGCCCGAAAAGGGCCCCAAGAGGGGGCCAAGCAGGGCCCAAGACGGCCCTGGGAGGGACACGCAATGCGACATTAGAGGCCCCAGAGGGGGGACCCTGATTAAGGACCCCTCATGGATCAACGAGCGAACCGAAAAACACTGGGACTTTGATCGGTGTTGGCTTTTTCGGTTGCGGCCTTGGGAAGCGTTTGGCCCAAGAGGGCCCCAGACGCTTCAAGATGGACTCCAAGATGGCGCAAAATACCAAAATGTTGGCCCAACCTGGCCCCCAAGAGGCCTCCCAGAGAGACCATATGGGCCCCAAGATGGGTCCAAGTGGCCACGGAGACCCCAAGGAGGCCCCTACGATGCCCAATCAGATTGTTGTATTCTCTCTCTTGCGCTTCCGATGGGTTCCTGGGGCCTCCAGATGGCTCCAAGATGTCCCACGGGGGCTCAAATAGACGCCCACTATTGCCCCAAAGCGGCCCCGAGAGCGCACAAGCGCACCCAGAGAGCGCCTCAAGAGGTCCCCAACAAGCGATTGTGGCTCAAGAGGGGCGCCGGAAAATAGGGATCCGCCCCTCTTTGATCGATCTGTTCCAAGATGGTCCCAAGAATGCCTCCAAGGTCCCGACAAGGCCCAACTATGGCCCCAAGAGGCCACGCGAGGCCCCCCAAACGCCCCCAAATGGCCCCCAAGCGGCCCTTCAGAAGCACCCGAGACGCCCCAAAAGGTTTCCAACAGGTTCCAAGAGGCCCCAAGATCGCTTGAAGACGTGCCCAGGTTGCCACGTAGCCCAAATCCAGGAGGCCCACAAGAGGCCCGAATCCTTCCAACACCTAAAGCAACAACTTTGGGGATTCCGCCTGTTCACTTCCGATTGCCTTCCCCGGCCTCAAGATGGCGCCACGAAGGCCCGAAAAGGGCCCCAAGAGGGGGCCAAGAAGGGCCCACGACGGCCCTGGGAGGGACACGCAATGCGACATTAGAGGCCCCAAAGGGGGGACCCTGATTAAGGGCCCCTCCTCATGGATCAACGAGCGAACCAAAAAACACTGGGACTTTGATTGGTGTGGGTTTTTTCGGTTGCGGCCTTGGGAAGCGTTTGGCCCAAGAGGGCCCCGAGAGGTCCCCAGATGCTTCAAGATGGCCTCCAAGATGGTGCAAAATACCAAAAGGTTGGCCCAACCTGGCCCCCAAGAGGCCTCCGAGAGAGACCATATGGGCCCCAAGATGGGTCCAAGTGGCCACGGAGACCCCAAAGAGGCCCCTAAGATGCTCAATTCCTTTTGAAAACTTGAAAGAAAATCGCAGATTGTTGTATTATCCCTCTTGCGCTTCCGATGGGCTCCTGGGGCCTCCAGATGGCTCCGAGATGTCCCACGGGAGCTCAAATAGACGCCCAATATTGCCCCAAAGCGGCCCCGAGGGCGCACAAGCGCACCCAGAGAGCGCCTCAAGAGGTCCCCAACAAGCGACTGTGGCTCAAGAGGGGCGCCGGAAAATAGGGATCCGCCCCTCTTTGATCGATCTGTTCCAAGATGGTCCCAATAATGCCTCCGAGGCCCCCGACAAGGCCCAAATATGGCCCCAAGAGGCCACGCGAGGCCCCCCAAACGCACCCAAATGGCCTCCAAACGGCCCTTCAGAAGCACCCGAGACGCCCCAGGTCCCGGGGGCCGCCGAGAGAACGCCAACGCCTCCCAAGATATATCCAAGAGACATTCCTCCTGCTGCTTCTCGCTCCTCCCTCATCCCCCCTCCTCTCATCATCCGCCTGCTCCTCATCCTTTTCCCTTCTTCATCATCCATCCTCCTCCTCCTCCTCCCAATTCTCCTCCCTGATCACCTCAATCGGCTGGGCGTCGTTTCTGGATGGGTTGGTGATCGCGCGCTGGCACCGGTTGCGTTTGAAAAGCGTTATCTTCTTCACTTGCAGGTTTGGAACATGATGCCCTTGAAGAGCGTGAGGAAGAAAAGGCCGCTCAAGCGCAACCGCTCTCGGCGCGGGGCCTGGCGGCAAAAAACCAAACGCGCCTCGACAGCAGCAGGTTCCAGTTGCTCTTGAAGTGCGCCTGGCTTCTCACCACCAGGTTGCGCGCCGGGGGCGGCTGCGATTGACGGGCGGTGTCTTCCTCATTTGCAAGGTTGGGACATGCTCCCATAGAGGCGCGTGAGGAAGAAAAGGCTACTCAAGTGCAACCGCTTTCGGCCCGGAACCTGGCGGCAAGAAACCAAGCTCTTTTCGCGAACATTCCCCTAACGGGCGGTATCTTGCCAGCGTGCCTCGACCTCCCTCCTGCGCCGCCTGCGCCCCTCCCCATCCTCATGCTGCTTATCCGCCGCGTGCCCCCCTCAACTTCGCGACTATTTCTCTCTAAGCCTCCTGGGCGGGGTCGGAGTAGATGGGGCCGGAGGATCACGCTGCATCGCCGATGCGGTTCGATGCGGGGCCTGATTTGCGTCGCGCCGACGTCGCCGATGCACCGCCGGCGTCTTTGACGCATCGCCGATGTATCGGCGACGCGGCGAGATGCTCCGACCCATCTACTCGGGCCCATCTAGGAGGTTTCGATTCTCCGCCGCCGCAGTCCCCCCTGCGCGTTACAGCGCTGGTCGCCGCGTCGTCGTCGTCGTCGTCGTCGTAGTCGTTTTCAATCCGCGGCCCCAGAGGTCCCGCCCTCTCCCTGGGAGTACGTTTTCGCCCCGAAGCCCCTGTCGATGGCCTCGGGCCCGACGACGGGCCCCGCGTGCCGAAATCCA
The DNA here is from genome assembly GCA_963575745.1 of Prorocentrum cordatum. Taxonomy (NCBI): domain Eukaryota; class Dinophyceae; order Prorocentrales; family Prorocentraceae; genus Prorocentrum; species Prorocentrum cordatum. Next base: position 204,684 of record CAUYUJ010015592.1, on the reverse strand, counting down.
AGAAAAAACGCCAGATTGAAAAAAAAACACATCCTCGGATTTCTGGGTCGTCGCGGTCGTCTCCCCGGGAGTGGTTTTTCACCCTGGAACAATTTTCGATGGCCCCCCTGGGCCCGACGACGGGCTTCGAAGTCCAAAACTCAGAAGGGGGAAAAAAAAACTGATGGAAAAACACACATGTTCGGATCTCTGGGTCGTCGTGTCCTCCTCCTCCTCCTCCTCATCCTCCTCCTCCTCTTCCTCCTCCTCTTCCTGCTCCGCCGCCTCCTGCTCCTCCTCCTCCTTCCCGTCCTCCTTCTTCTTCTCCTCTTAGTCGTCTTCCTCCTCCTCCTCCTCCTCTTCCTCCTCCTCCTCCTTCTCCTCCTTCTCCTCCTCCTCCTCCTCCTCCTCCTCCTCCTCTCCTCCTCCTCTACTCCTCCTCCTCCCCCTCCGCCCCACCCCCTCCTCCTCCTTCTCCTCTCTCCTCCTCCCTCCCCCTCCTCCTCCCCCTCCTCCTCCTCCTCCACTCCTCCTCCTCCTCCTCCTTCTCCTCCTCCTCCTCCTACTTCCTCTCCGCCTGCTCCTCCTCCTCCTCCTCCTCCTCCTCTCTCCTCTTCCTCTCTCCTCCTCCTCCTCCTCCTCCCCTCACCCTCCTCCACCTCCTCTTCCACCTCTCCTCCTCCTCCTCCTCCTCCTCCTCCTCCTCGTTCCATTGTTTTCATCTTCCTCCTCCTCTCCTCCTCCTCCTACTGCTTCCTGGTTCCTCCTCCTCCCTCCTCCTCCTCCTCCTCCTCCTCCTCCTCCTCCTCCTCCTCCTCCTCCTCCTCCTCCCCCTGCTCCTCCTCCTCCCTCCTCCCCTCCTCCTCCTCCTCCTCTCCTCCTCTTCCTCCTCCTCCTCCTCTTCCCCCTCCTCGCCCCCCCGTTCCCCTCTGTTTTCTCCTTCGTCGTCGTCGTCGTCGTCGTCGTCGTCGTCGTCCGTTGTCGTCCGCTGCCGTCCGTCGTCCGTCCGTCCGTCCGTCCGTCGTCGTCCGTCCGTCATCGTCGTCCGTCATCGTCGTCGTCCGTCGTCGTCGTCGTCCGCCATCGTCGTCGTCCGTCGTCGTCGTCGTCGTCGTCCACCGTCGTCGTCGTCCGTCGTTGTCCGTTGTCGTCGTCGTTGTCGTCCGTCGTTGTCCGTTCGTCGTCGTCGTCGCCCGTCGTCGTCGCCCGTCGTCGTCGTCGTCGCCCCTTGTCGAATTCGTCGTCGTCGTTGTCGTCTTCGCCGTCGTCGTCATCCGACGTCGTCGTCCGTCGTCGTCGTCCGTCGTCGTCGTCCATCGTCGTCGTCGTCGTTGTCGTCGTCGCCCGTTGTCGTCGTCGTCGTCCGTTGTCGTCGTCGTCGTCTTCGTCCGGCATTATTGTCGTCGTCCGCGGTCGTGGTCGTCTGTAATCATCGGTGTCCGTCTGTGGTCATCGGTGTCCGTCGTCGTTGTCGGTGTCCGTCGCGTCGTTCGCCCCTGGTCGTGGTCGTCCGTGGTCGTCGGTGTCCGTCGTCGTCGTCGGTGTCCGTCGTCGTCGTCGACGTCGTCGTCGTCTTCTCTTCCTCCTCCTCTTCCCTTTCTTCCTCCTTCTCCTCCCTCTCTTTTTTCCCCCGGCTGACATGTTTTTGCCCGCGGCCGTCGAGGATCGAGGCAGGGCGCTTTTGGGCGTTTTCGGTGGACTTTGGCCGTCGTCGGCTTCCAGGAGCCGAGGGCCCTGGTGGGGCTTCGCGGGGGACACTGCCTGGCTAGCCCCGACATTGCCTTGGCGCGGCTCCCATGCCGCGCCTCCACGCGCAACGAGCTTGGAGAATTTGTCGCCCCCTGGCCCCCAGCAGCTCCCTCTAAACAGTGGCCAGCAAGTGGGCTGCAAGTTTGGGCTAGTGGACCCTAAACCCTTAAACCCCAAAACACCTAAACCCTTAAAAAACCCCATAAGCCCCTAAACCCCTAAACCCCTAACCCCCTAACCCCCTAAACCCTTAAACTTCAAAACCCCTAAACCCCTAAACCCTAAACCCCTAAACCCCTGAAGCCCTAAACCCCATAAGCCCCTAAACCCCATAAACATTTAAACCCAATAAACCCTTAAACCCCTAACCCCTTAAACCCCTAAGCCCCTAAACCCCTAAACCCCTGAACCCCTAAACCCCTGCGCCCTAAACCCCTAAACCTCTAAACCCCTAAACCCCATAAACCCCTAAACCCCTAAACCCCTAATCCCCTGAACCCCTAAACCCCTAAACCTTTAAACCCCTAAACCCTTAAACCCCTAAACCCCTAAACCCCTAAACCCTTAAACCCCAACCCCTAAACCCTTAAACCCTAAACCCTGAACCCTTCAAGACGAAAAGCACAACGCATCGGCCAGCCCGAACGACACCAGGACGAACGATGCAGCGAGGCCGGCGCAAGTCTGCTCGAGCGCTCCGTGCGAGCCGGCGCGAGCGGGACGCCTCCGGAAGGGCCCGGCAAGCATTCCGCGCGAGCTGGCGCGAGCGGGAGCGAGACGAGCATTCTGAAGAGCGAGCGCGAGCGGGCGCGCCTCCGCAGCGGCCCGAAAGGCGCTCCTTGCGAGCCGGCGCGAGCGGGGGCGGCTCTGGAGCCCGACAATCATTCCGCGCGAGCTGGCACGAGCGGGAGCGGCTCCAGAGCGGCCCCAAGCAGTCCGCGCGAGCCGGCACGAGCAGGAGCGGCTCCGGAGCGGCGCGCCAAGCATCCCGTGCGACCCTGCGCGAGCGGGAGCGGCTCCGAGGTGGCCGGACGAGCGCTCCGCGCAATCCGTCGCGACGCGAATCCCGCGTGTTTTACGAGGGAAGCGGGTCCGAAGCGAGCCTGCTAAGCGCGCTCCGATTCAGCCCGTGGCAAACCCCGCGAACGCTAATACGCAGTGCCAAAACGAAAAACACCACGTATTGAGCAAGCTCGAACGATGCCATTGCGAAAGACAGTGAAACGATACCATGCCGAACGATATAAGCGAGCTCGGCGCAAGCTTGCGCGAGCGCTCGATGGGCGCGCCGAAGCATATCCGACGCTCCGAGCGAGCCGGCGCGAGCGGAAGCGGCTCCGGAACGGCGCGACAAGCATTCCGTGCGAGCTGGCACGAGCGGGAGCAGCTCCGGAGCGGCCGGACAAGCATCCCGTGCTCCCGGGCGCCTCCGTGCGCTCCCAAGCGCTCCCAGGCGCTTCCAGGCGCTCCCAGGCGCTCCCAGGCGCTCGCAGCCGCTCCCAGGCGCTCCCGGCACGCTCTCGGCACGCTCCCAGGCGATCCCAAACGCTTCAAGGCGCTCCCGGGCGCTCGCAAGCGCTCCCAGGCGCACCCCAGCGCTCCCCGCGCTCCCGGGCGATCCCAGGCGCTCCCAGGCAGTCCTGGGCGCTCGCAAGCGCTCCCAGGCGCGCCCAAGCGCTCCCAGGCGCTCCCAGGCGCTCGCAGGCGCTCCCGGCACGCTCCCAGGCGCTCCCAGGTGCCTCCAGGCGCTCCCAAGCGCTCCCAAGCGCTCCAGCCGGCGACGTCCGGGAGACAGCCGCCGCGCGGGAGGGAGCGCGATCTTCGAGCGGGCGCGCCCGGAAGCTCTCCCGGCACGCCCCCAGGCGCTCCCGGGCGCTCCCAGGTGCTCCCAGGCGCCCCCAAGCGCTCCCAAGCGCTCCAGCTGGCGATGTCTGGGAGACAGCCGCGCGGGAGGGAGCGCGATCTTCGAGCGGGCACGCGCGGAAGCGCTCTCGGCGCTAGCGCAGACCAATTGAGACCGCCGCGAGGTCCGCGTTGAGACCGCCGCGAGGTCCGCAGACGCTAATACGTTTAAGCGCCCCACCCTCTCCGGAGCAGATTCTGGTCATTGCGAAGGCGCTGGGGGGGATCCTGGGAGGGCCCTGGGAAGGCCCTCCCAGGGCCCCCCCGGGGCGAGCGGAAGCGGCTCTGGAAAGGCGCGCCGGCGCGCTCGCAGGCATGGGTTCCTGGGCGCTCCCAAACGCTTCCGGCGCGCTCCCAAGCGCCCTGGCAGGTGATGGTGCTGGTTACTCTTACTCAGTGATGGTTCATTGGTGGGATTACCTTTTGATACACCGCTCAATCAGTAATGGGTGGTATCGCTACTTGGCTACACTGGGGGCCCAGGCAGTTTTACCCTTGGGTGTGGCCGCTGCCAGGGTTCAGTGGATTCGTTCGGTTCCCTCCTCCTGGTGTGAGTCGTTCGGGTCACTCCTCCTGGCATGAATCGTTCGGGCCCCTCCTCGATGTGTGAGTCGTTCGGCGAGGGGCCCGAACGACTCGCGCAAGGAGGGGCCCGAACGACTCACACCAGGGCGAGGGGCCCCAAAGATTCACACCACCTCTATTCTTGACCAGGACTTCCACACTCTGAGTGCCGTGATTCTACCCTTGCCTAACGGAAATCCTCAGATCTGTTCGAGGGGGCCGATCTTGGAGGCGAGTTTCCCCTTCTGCTCCTCTTCCTCCTCTCCCTCCTAACCTGCCGCCTGCTGCCCGCGCCCGACTTGACTGGCGAACCTGCCTCTCAGGTGCAGGTCAAGCCTGCGAGCCTGAGCAGGGTGCTGACTTGTGCCCCGTGCGCTCCGAGCCAAGGAAAAAAAACAAAAAAAAAAAAAAAAAAAAAAAAAGGTCGACGGTTTACCGCCAGCGCCCAGTTGCAGCCAGTTCCGTGGGACGCTCACTGCACAATTGGTCGGGAAAGATCGCTGGATCGTCGACGCCGTCGCCCATTGAATCGTCGTCGTCGAAGTCGTCGTCGTCATCGTAATCGTCGTCGTCGTTGTCGTCGTCGTCGTCGTCGCCGTCATCGTCTGAGACGTCGCCGTCATGTGAGTCGTCAGACTCACGACGGTCGGCATGCTTCGCAGGAGTAGTAGTAGTAGTAGTAGTAGTAGTAGTAGTAGTAGTAGTAGTAGTAGTAGTAGTAGTTGTATTGTAGTAGTAGTAGTTGTGTTGCAGTAGTACTACTACTACTAGAAGCAGTAGGAGTAATAGCACTAGCAGTACCAGTACCAGTAGCAGAAGCAGTAGCAGTAGCAGTAGCCGTCGTAGTAGAATTAGTAGTGGTAGTAGTAGTAGTTGTAGTAGTAGGAGTAGTAGCAGTAGTACCAGTAGTAGTAGTAGTAGTAGTAGTAGTAGTAGTAGTAGTAGTAGTAGTAGTAGTAGTAGAGTAGTAGTAGTTGTAGTAGTAGTAGTAGTAGTAGCAGTAGTAGTACTGGTAGTAGCAGTAGTAGTAGTAGTAGTACCGGTAGGAGCAGTAGTAGTAGTAGTAGTAGGAGTTGTAGTAGTCGTAGTAGCAGTAGTGGTATTACCAGTACCAGCGGTAGTAGCAAACGTAGTCGTCAACGTCGTCGTCGCAGTAGATGTCTCAGTAGCAGCGGCAGTCACTAGAGCAGTGGTCTATATGGAAGTAGTAGTAGTAGTAGTAGTAGTAGTAGTAGTAGTAGTAGTAGTAGTAGTAGTAGTAGTAGTAGTAGTAGTAGTTGTACTGGTAGTAGTAGTGGCCGTAGCACCATGAGTAGAAGTAGTAGTACTTCATTTAGAAGTAGTAGTAGTAGTAGTAGTAGTAGTAGTAGTAGTAGTAGTAGTAGTAGTAGTAGTCGTAGTAGTGGCAGTAGTAGTGATGGTAGTCTTAGTAGTAGTAGTGGTAGTAGTCGTGGTAGTAGCAGTAATAGGACTAGTAATAATAGTAGAAGTCGTAGTCTTAGTACTAATGGCAGCTGTAGTAGTAGTCCCAGTAGTAATAGTAGCAGTAGTACTAGTAGCAGTGGTAGTGGTAGTAGTAGTAGTAGTAGCAGTAGTAGTAGTTGTAGTAGTAGTAGTAGTAGTAGTAGTAGTAGTAGTAGTAGAACTAGAACTAGTAGTCGTAGTAGTAGTAGTAGTAGTAGTAGTAGTAGTAGTAGTAGTAGTAGTAGTAGTAGTAGTAGTAGTAGTAGTAGTAGTAGTAGTAGTAAGTAGTAGTAGTAGTAGTAGTAGTAGTAGTAGTAGTAGTAGTAGTAGTAGTAGTAGTAGTAGTAGTAGTAGTAGTAGTAGTAGTAGTAGTAGTAGTAGTAGTAGTAGTCGTAGTAGTAGTAGTCGTAGTAGTAATAGTAGTAGTAATAATAGTGGTAGTAGTAGATGTCTTTTGGGAGCCTCTTGGAGGCCTTTTGGGGCGTCTTGAGGGCTTCTTGGCGGACCCAGGGGCTTCTCGGAGCGTCTTGGGTGCCTTGGGGGAGCCTCTTCGGGCCTCTTGGGAGCCTCTTGGAGGCCGTTTGGGGAGTCTTGGGGGCCTCTTGGCGGCTCCAGGGGCTTCCAGGAGCGTCTTGGGTGCCTCGGGGGAGCTTCTTGGGGCCTCTTGGGGGCCTCTTGGGGGCATCTTGGGGGCCTCTTGGAGGCCTCTTGGGGCGTCTTGGGGCTCTTTGGGAGGGGTCTGGGAGGAATCTTGGGGTCATCTGTCGGTCGATCGAGCACAGATGGGGCGAGCATTTCCCCCACCCCCCCCGTCGGGGCCAGAATCCTCGTGAGGGGTGTCGAATTTTAGCCCTCCCAGGAGTCGAAAAAAGACCCCTCCAACGACCGCGGAACGCCCTCTCCAGGCCCGAGGGGAGGGGGTAGGGGGAGGGGTAAACCCCTCACCGAAAAGGAAGAAGGGGGTGAGAACAGAGCGGGCTCTCTAAACCACTCACGCCCAAAGGCCTGGTGGGATTCCGGGCTGCAAGTTTGGGCTAGTGGACCCCTAAACCCCTAAACCCTTAAACCCCTACACCCCTAAACCCCTAAACCCCAGCCCCTGAACCCCTAAACCCTAAATTCCCAAGCACCTCGTTGTGCTTCTGCCCACCCCACCGCGCATCACCGTCGCCGTCTACGAGAGACAGGGTGCTTGCTTGAGCATGTTGCCCGAGTGGGTCGCCTTGGCAGCTTTTGCTGCTGCCCTCCCCCTCTTTTGGGGATTCGCGCTTCAATGATAAACCTCCCCTGGTCCTCAACGAATATAACACCCTAAACCCAAAGACCTTTCGCCTGTGAGCGCCGGGGACGCCTGGGAGCGCTTGGGAGCGCCTGGGAACGCCTGGGAGCGCTTGGGAGCGCCTGGGAGCGCTTGGGAGCGCCTGGGAGCGCCTGGGAGCGCCTGGGAGCGCCTGGGAGCGCTTGGGAGCGTGCCGGGAGCGCCTGGGAGCGCTTGGGAGCGCCTGGAAGCGCCTGGGAACGCGCCGAGAGCGTTTGGGAGCGCCTGGGAGCGCTCGGGAGCGCCTGGGAGGGCTTGGGAGCGCTCGGGAGCGCCTGGGAGCGCCAGGGAGCGCCCGGGAGCGCCAGGGGGCGCTTCGGAGCGCGCCGGGAGCGCCTGGGAGCGCCGGGGAGCGCCTGGGAGCGCCTGAGAGCGCCTGGGAGCGCTTGGGAGCGCCTGGGAGCGCCAAGGAGCGCCTGGGAGCGCTTGGAACGCATTTGGGAATTTAGGGGCCAGCGGCCCTAAACCCTAAAAGGCTGTAGTTTGGGAGGTTGCCGGCCCCGTCCACGTCGTACTTCCTATAATATGTGACGGCGATGCCTGAGACATTCATCTTCCGAATGCTTTTCTCGTGGTGGCGCGCGACGTAGCGCCTGGGGCAGTCGAAAGCCTTGCCATCTTTGTTGCCAATTTCGTTTCCAAGCCCACGATGTTAATTGTCTCCATCAGGCTGCGAGCAACCTCGGAGGCGATAGGCGCACCCACATCCACACATGGTTCTTCGCCTGTATTGAGGTCGCGGGGCTGCGAGCGCAGGTCCAATGCACCCCCCGCCCTTCCAGGCCTCCCGCGAGCGATTCGCGGCCAGCTGCTTCGACACGGGACTCGAGAAAGTTCAGCTTGACGCCCAGCTTGAGGGCGTCGTTCCCGTCGACGCGGGATATGCACATATAAGATTGGATTGCGCATTCGAAGTGTGGTTGTTCCGAATTGCCGCTCCTCTTCCCCGCGACAGTGCCGGGGGTCGGGTTGTCTTTCTGCTTCGCGAGGTCGTAGATTTTGATGTGGAGGCAGTCGTCGCCGAGCCACGCGCGCGCCTCCATGGGCAGCGACTTAGCCGCCTATGCAACGCGGTGGCGGCCGCGAGTGTCCAACCACTTATCCAGGAGCTCCTACTCTGATCCCAACTACCCTGGACACCCCCCATCCAGGAATCGCTGAATCCTGCGCCCTCTCAGCGGGCATGCCCCTGATCCCTTGCTGGTGCGCTCTGCCCCCCCGAATGAAGAATGCGCCCGCTTCGCATGCTCTGCGAATCTGCAGTTGCGCGGCGCGCCCCTCCAATCGCCGCGCTCCGAGAGGCCCCCGCTGCCATGGCGGACGTTGCTGGCGCGTTTAATTCCTGCTTCAGCGCGCGCTGCGTTCCGCGAGCGGCGCGCCCCTGACAAATCTTCGCAACTTCAACATGTCGGCCTCGGCGCGAAGAGGCGAGCGCGCAAAATGCGGCGAGGAGTGCAACGTCGATCGACGAGGGCCCCAGCATATAAAGAAGCATGGACTTTCCTGATCGGCGCCTGCGCCGCTCGAGCTCAATCCCAGCGCGCGCGCATCTGGCGCGCGATTTCCCAGGCAGGACAAATGCTTCTGCATCGGGGGGGGGGGGGGGGGGGCGCGAAAGCTGTCGCCGCAACTGTGAAAATGGGCGCGGCCAATATTTAATTGATAGAACAGAATAGCGCATTGCCATAACGCGTTCCAACGCCCTCGCGCCGCCGCGGCGCGCGAAGGGCTCCTCGGGACTGTGTGCGCTCCATCCGGCTCGCTTTGCACGATTGAACTCTCCCCATGTTATTTAGGATTCCCCGGCCCCCCTAAGGTTCCACAGGGCCCCTTAAGATATGTTTGTTTCAGGGGGGCCTCTTGGGGGCCTCTTGGGGCCTCTTGGGGGCCTCTTGGGGGCCTCTTGGAGGTCTCTTGGGAGCCTCCTGAGGGCCTCTTGGGGCCATCTTGGGGCCTCTGGCGACCTCCTCAGAAGCGCGAGTGAGCGCTGCCCTCTGAGAAGGACAACATGAGCCCAAAACCTTCGTAAAATTAATGATTTTGCTATGAAGGAAGAGGGGCGCGGCCCCTTCAGAAGGCCACAATGGGGCCGAAACCGTAGTAAAATCAATGAATTTGGCTTCAAAGAAGAGGAGATGGTTTTTTCTCGTTCCCCCCGTCGGGGGCAGAATCCTCGCGAGGGGTGTCGTTTTTTTAGCCCTCCAAGGAGTCGAAATGGACCCCCCTGACGACCCGCGGGGCCCTCTCTCCAGGCCCAGGGGGAGGAGGTAGGGGGAGGGATAAACCCCTTCCCGAAAGGGGAAGAAGGGAGGTTGAGGACAGAGCGGGCTCTCTAAACCACTCACGCCCAAAGGGCTGGCGGGATTCCTGTCAGCACCCCCGTCGGGGCCACGATCCTCGTTAGGGGTGTCGAATTTTAGCTCTACCAGGGATAGACAAAGGACCCTCTGACGATCCGCGGAAAGCCCCTTGTGAAGTCCAGGGGGAGGGGGTAGGGGGAGGGGTAAACCCCTCGCCGAAGGGGAAGAAGGGGGGGTGAGAACAGAGCGGACTCCCTAAACCACTCACGCTCAAAGGGCTGGTGGGATTTAGTTTTTCGGGGTTTCAGTGCGCACTTGTCCTGTGGAGCTCCAGTGTCACAGAAGATGCCTCTGTAGCTTCCTCGTCGTCGAGACGCTTCGATGCCTCTGTAGTTTCCTCGTGGCCTCCTTTCCATGCCTCTGTAGCTTCCAGGCACTCCTGCGTCGCCGAGTTTCTGCTTGCAGCGTCATTGTCGCGTCGCGGGGTGCGTTGGCGTCACTTCGGCGTCGCTGCGCCTTGAGACGTGTCTCCGCAGCTTCTTCGTCTCATCGGGGACTCCAGCGTCACCGAATTTGTTCCTGCACTGTTTTTGTCGTTCCAGGTCGTGCGCGCGCGCAGAATGTTTCTCTGCGGCGTCCTCGTCGCATCAGGATCTCCAGCGTCACAGAATGCATCCTTGTAGCGCCTCTTCTTCCAGGGCGGCGTGGTCCTGATTCGCCGCGGACGACTCGCCGCGGACGGTTCCATTCGATTCCACGGACGATCGTGCGCATGTAGTTTGCCGCGCGCCTGCGCGCGCGCGGAGAGGGCCTGGGCGCCCTGTCGCCTGCGGGCGACCGCGCGGGTTAGCCCCCGCAAAAGCCAAAAAGGGCATGTCCACGCGCCGGGTAAAGCTTAAAAGGGCTTTCGACTGCCTCATCCTTGCCTCCCGCTTTCCTCCTTCTTTCGTCGAAGTCAGAACCCCCGCCCCCTATGGCGCCCCCCGCTGGCCTGGGTGGTCTACTCAGGTCGCGGGGGGGGGATAGGGGGGGGGTCGTTGCCACGGCTGGTGCTTCGTTTTCATGACGGGGAGGGGGGGGGGCACCGTTCCCTCGGATGGGCCCCCCCCCCCCTTCCAAGGGCCTCCGAGCCCTCCCTCTCCGTCCTTTTCTTCTCCCTTATCTCCCCCCCCTGTCGCGGTTTTCGAAGCCTTTGGCGTCTCCGCCCACCGCCCTTGGGAGTATCCTAATGGCCCCCGGCCCACCCCGCCATCGTGCCGTGCCGGTGGGCAAGAGGCGCATGGGGTAGACGAGATGGTTAAAGGGGGAGCCAGTGGCTTCAATCGGGCGTTGCGGAGCGCACGCGTGTAGTTGGGTTCTGCAGGTCTCCTTGGGGGTTGTCTGTTTGTCAGTGTATACAAAGGGGGAAGTGTTGTCGAATTTGAGACGTATGGTTCTCTCTTTTTGTATATGTCTGGGTTTTTTTTTTTTTTTTTTTTTTTTTCTGAGGGGTTTTCTGTGGTTCTCGTGAGTTTTCTGTGAGTCGTTCGGGGGGTTTTCTGCGAGTCGTTCAGCTCGTTTTCTGTGGGGTTTTGTGCGAGTCGTTCGAGCCGTTCGTTCGTTGGTGCATGCTTCTGGCGGTTTTCTGTGAGTCGTTCGGGCCCCTCGTCCTGGTGTGAGTCGTTCGGGCCCCTCCTTGTGTGTGAGTCGTTCGGGCTCCTCGTGGTGTGAGTCGTTCGGGCTCTTCGGTGTGAGTCGTTCGGGCCCCTCGTCCTGGTGTGAGTCGTTCGGGCCCTCCTTGTGTGTGAGTCGTTCGGGCTCCTCGTGGTGTGAGTCGTTCGGGCCCCTCCTTGTGTGTGAGTCGGGCTCCTTGTGTGTGAGTCGTTCGGGCTCCTCGTGGCGTGAGTCGTTCGGGCCTCTCGTCGGGCCCCTCCTTGGTCGTTCGAGTTCGTTCGGGCCCCTCCTTGTGTGTGAGTCGTTCGGGCTCCTCGTGGTGTGAGTCGTTCGGGCCCCTCGTCCTGGTGTGAGTCGTCGGGCCCCTCCTTGTGTGTGTCGTTCGGGCTCCTCGTGGTGTAGTATTTCGGGCCCTCGTCCTCCGGGTGTGAGTCGTTCGGGCCCCTCCTTGTGTGTGAGTCGTTCGGGCTCCTCGTGGTGTGAGTCGTTCGGGCCCCTCGTCCTGGTGTGAGTCGTTCGGTCCCCTCCTTGTGTGTGAGTCGTTCGGGCCCCTCGTGGTGTGAGTCGTTCGGGCCCCTCGTCCTGGTGTGAGTCGTTCGGGCCCCTCCTTGTGTGTGAGTCGTTCGGGCTCCTCGTGGCGTGAGTCGTTCGAGTCGTTCGGGCCTTTCCTTGTGTGTGAGTCGTTCGGGCTGTGGTGTGAGTCGTTCGGGCCCCTCGAAGTCGTTCGAGTCGTTCGGGCCCCTCCTTGTGTGTGAGTCGTTCGGGCTCCTCGTGGCGTGAGTCGTTGGGGCCCTCGTCCTGGTGTGCGTAGTTCGGGCCCCTCCTTGTGTGTGAGTCGTTCGGGCTCCTCGTGGCGTGAGTCGTTCGTCCTGGGGTGAGTCGTTCGGGCTCCGTCCTTGGTGTGAGTCGTTCGGGCTCCTCGTGGTGTGAGTCGTTCGGGCCCCTCGTCCTGGTGTGAGTCGTTCGGGTTCTTCCTTGAGTGTGAGTCGTTCGGGCTCCTCGTGGTGTGAGTCGTTCGGGCCCCTCGTCCTCGTGTGAGTCGTTCGGGCTCCTCCTTGTGTGTGAGTCGTTCGGGCTCCTCGTGGTGTGAGTCGTTCGGGCCCCTCGTTCGGGCTCGGTGCGTCGTTCGGGCCCCTCGTCCTGGTGCGAGCCGTTCGGGCTCCTCCTTGTGTGTGAGTCGTTCGGGCCCCTCGTGGTGTGAGTCGTTCGGGCCCCTCGTCCTGGTGTGAGTCGTTCGGGCCCCTCCTTGTGTGTGAGTCTTTCGGGCTCCTCGAGGTGTGAGTCGTTCGGGCCCCTCGTCCCGGTGTGATTCGTTCGGGCCCCTCCTTGAGTGTGAGTCGTTCGGGCTCCTCGTGGTGTGAGTCGTTCGGGCCCCTCGTCTTGGTGTGAGTCGTTCGGTTTCTTCCTTGAGTGTGAGTCGTTCGGGCTCCTCGTGGCGCGCGTCGTTCGGGCCCCTCGTCCTGGTGTGAGTCGTTCGGGCTCCTCGTTGTGTGCGAGTCGTTCGGGTTCCTCGTGGTGTGAGTCGTTCGGGCCCCTCGTCCTGGTGTGAGTCGTTCGGGCCCCTCCTTGAGTGTGAGTCGTTCGGGCTCCTCGTGGTGTGCGTCGTTCGGGCCCCTCGTCCTGGTGTGATTCGTTCGGGCCCCTCCTTGTGTGTGAGTCGTTCGGGCTCCTCGTGGTGTGAATCGTTCAGGCACCTCGTCCTGGTGTGAGTCGTTCGGGCCCCTCCTTGTGTGTGAGTCGTTCGGGCTCCTCGTGGTGTGAGTCGTGCGGGCCCCTCGTCCTGGTGTGAGTCCGTCGGGCCCCACCTTGAGTGTGAGTCGTTCGGGCTCCTCGTGGTGTGAGTCGTTCGGGGCCCTCGTCCTGGTGCGAGTCGTTCGGGCCCCTCCTTGAGTGTGAGTCGTTCGGGTCCTCGTGGTGTGCGTCGTTCGGGCCCCTCGTCCTGGTGTGAGTCGTTCGGGCCCCTCCTTGTGTGTGAGTCGTTCGGGTTTCTCGAGGTGTGAGTCGTTCGGGCCCCTCGTCCTGGTGTGAGTCGTTCGGGCCCCTCCTAGTCGTTCGTTCCGGGTGTGAGTCGTTCGGGCCCCTCGTCCTGGTGTGAGTCGTTCGGGCTCTTCGTGGTGTGAGTCGTTCGGGCTCCGTCCTGGTGTGAGTCGTGAGTCGTTCGGGCCCCTCGTCCTGGTGTGAGTCGTTCGGGCCCCTCCTTGGTGTGAGTCGTTCGGGCTCCTCGTGGTGTGAGTCGTTCGGGTCGTGGTGTGAGTCGTTCGGGCCCTCCGTTCGGGCTTGTGAGTGTTCTCGTCCTGGTGCGAGTCGTTCGGGCCCCTCCTTGTGTGTGAGTCGTTCGGGCCCCTCGTGGTGTGAGTCGTTGGGGCCCCTCGTCCTGGTGTGAGTCGTTCGGGCCCTTCCTTTAGTGTGAGTCGTTCGGGCTCCTCGTGGTGTGAGTCGTTCGGGCCCCTCGGCCTGGTGTGAGTCGTTCGGGCCCCTCCTTGTGTGTGAGTCGTTCGGGCCCCTCGTGGTGTGAGTCGTTGGGGCCCCTCGTCCTGGTGTGAGTCGTTCGGGCGCCTCCTTGCGTGTGAGTCGTTCGGGTTCCTCGTGGTGAGAGTCGTTCGGGCCCCTCGTCCTGGTGTGGGTCGTTCGGGCCCCTCCTTGTGTGTGAGTCGTTCGGGTTCCTCGTGGTGTGAGTCGTTCGGGCCCCTCGTCCTGGTGTGAGTCGTTCGGGCGCCTCCTTGCGTGTGAATCGTGAGATCGCTGTACCAGCGCACCTTTAACGTCGCTCCAATGGCAAAGTCTGGTAACCCCGCTAGTGAGCCCCATGCGTCTTGGGAGTCGTGACAAGGGACTCGGGTTCACAAGGGAGTGTGACAAAGGTCAGGGTCCACCAGGGCTTTGCCATCACAGGGTCGAATGGGTTACGATTCCCTAGCGATTTTCCGTAGCCATTGTGGGCCAAGCCAAGTTGGCTCACGCCTTTTAGGCAATTGCCCCGCAATACCATTTGTGCAGTGAGTTTGGCTCCGCACGGACGCTCTTCATTCTAACACCTGAGGGCGTGCGGCAGAGTTCACGCAAATGCCAGTCGTGGACTTACGTGAGGTTCACGCGCCCTTGCCTCGAGCGGCGCGAGAATTGCAGGGGATGCGGATGGAAACGATGCCTACGGCTGGAGACGGCGCGTGCGCAATCCATTCTGTGTGGGGCGAGTGGGAGTGGGGTGAGCTGGTCAAGCGCGACGCTCGCTCGTTTCTCCGCGAAGCATTCGGTCCCGCCGCTGAAATCTTCAAATCGAGGCTGTCATCCGAGGAGCTGCTGGGCGACATGGAATGGGCACTCTGGGATTTGATCCAACCCTTTGCGAAGCAGTCGGACCCCTTCGATGCTCCGCTGCGCGCGGGAGACAACGAAGGTCAGCACGTGTGGCACTGCCTTCTGGAATCCTATTTCGACGATGCTCAGCGCTGCGTTGAGGCACGTCGGGAAGAACTGCAAAAGTTCGAATTGCACAGGGAGCGCAAAACAAAGATAATGCAAGAGTTCGGTTCTCTTTGCGTCGAAGATTCCCGGGATGTTTTCATAATGCCTTTGATGCGATCCCTGGGGTTGTTGGATAAGTACACGGCAGAAGCATCTGACAAGTTCTGTGGAGGACTCCGCCTGAGCAAGTGCGAGGCGACGTTCGCGGGAACCGCTGGCGCTCGAGAGTGGCACAGAAGTGTCGTTGAAGATGCGTGCCTCCCAAACTCATTCGATTCGTTTTTCAGTAAGATCCACGACGTGGTTGACGGCCTCGATTTCGACGGCGGCGTCGACGTGGAACCTATAACGGCTTTCGCAGAGTCTGTGGACAAGGCCAGGGAGTGCAACTACCAATCTGCCGGGCTGCCCGCAAACTTCTCCAATGCCGTCTACCCCGCCTACCTGGAAGCCATGAGTACGTGCGCAGATTATTATCTCAGCGACATCGAACTGCTTGCGCTGGCGCTTTGCAAGAGGCAGAATGTAGTCATATTCGCGCACTGCTCTGCGACGCACGAGTTGACGTACGCGCGTTCGCACGTCGGAGACCCGAGCCTTCCGGTGGTCGCCACGTCCCTTTGAGACAACGGCGGGCAGGGTGCCGTCCGAACACACTTCGAGCGGCTGCGAGTTTGCCCGCAGGAGCAGTTGCCTGGGCATGGGAGAATCCCGGGCGGCGATCGCTCCACTGAAGATGATGGGCACAGAGAGGCGAAGCGCCCGAAAACCCAGGGAGAAAGAGCCCCGGCACGTCCCGCTGCCGAAGAGAGAAGCCGCGGAGACGGGAACGATGGAGCGGCGTGGCAGGCGACGCGGCAGGAGGATGGGAGCGCCTTGGCAAAGCGAGCAAGGACAGACGAGGAAGTCGAACGAGAGAATCACGGGGAGAGTAACGAGTGCGCCCCGCTGCCGCCGCCGCCGCCCGAGGAGCGCGCTGGACGCAGCGCGACTGGCGGAAGGTCTGGATTGCATCTGAAGGAGGCTTTCGAAATGCATAGTGGATGCGACGCCGGTTGCGACGACCGCGTCAATGCTGCGGAGAGCCAGGGCGCCGCCTCGGCAATGCCGGGTGTCGCGGCGACTGAAGGAGGTCAGTGCGTCACGGACGTGCTCGATTTCTTGGGGTTCCAGTTCCCAGGCAATGCAGGAACGCCGGCGGTGGAGGCAACTGACAGAGACAAAGGCATCGCTTCGGAGTCAAGCGAAGGCGCCGGCGAGGAATCTGAAAGCGAAGGGGACGACGGCGCGGGGGAGCAATATTTTGCAGTTCGCGCCAACGCGGAGCAGGTCCGTGGAGCGCCCGTGGAAATGGACGTGATTGATGGCCGCTGCCGAGAACTCCGCAAACTCATGCGAGAACGGCCCACGCTGCCGCTGACAGCTGACGGCGCAGCCTTGACAGCTCCCGACTTGGAAACTGGAGTGAAGTTGCCTTTGTACTCGTGTCCTTTCCAGAACAACCAGAGCGGGCCTTGCCGTTTCCACACGAGTGACTGGGCAGCCTTCTTGCATCATATTGCCGGGGGCGCCAGGGATCGCACGCATGCCAGTGTGATAAGTAAGATCTGCAACAACGACATTCGCTGGATGACGAACTTGGACTACGTATACGGGGCCATGGCCGTTGCCGAGCGGGAGCGGTGGCCAATGTTGGGGTTGTCGACGACTCGCCGATCCCTGAACCTGCTCGCGCTCCGGTACAACGACGAGACGACGAGATGTCTGGCCTGCTTCATATGCGGCCAACTTCGCACGACGCGCGCGGGGTACCCGCCAGTTGACCTGGAGTCGAGTTCCATCTCCCTCGCGTCTGGCAACGTCGAGATAAGATATTGGAACGAGGCGGCTTTCCAGGACGTTGAAAAGAACTTCCCTGGGACGCTGCTCAACAACTGCGGGTTCGATCTATGGCAGAAGCGGTGCGTGGATCGGGACCTCGAAACAAGCAAGGCGTACCCGTGGAGAGGACAAAAGGTGTTAAGTGAACCGTTGAGCACCTGTGTTGAAAACCAGGAGCGCCACGCGTCGCGGTGGGCCGTCCAGTTCAGCTTCGAAGGCAGATCAGGGAAGTTATTCGGGTGCACTGAGGACGTCCGATGCCTCGCGTGTCCCGACAGACGTTCGGACGATTGGGAAACGCCGCCGTTCTGCAGGAAACTCTGCCCGCAGTGCGAGGTGCCAGTTTGCCGCGACCGCACTGGGAAATTAAGGGATCACGAGGCGGCATCCTCGTTCCTCGACGGCGGGACCACCCCTATGAGCATAGCGAACGACCATTACTACGGCCACGTAAGTCGATACATTGTGGAGAACGACGTCACGTGGCTGGAGTGCGCGGCGTGCTGCGCCGTGTGGAGTACGATGTTGGTCTATTACTTGGAGGCCCCGTACGGCAACCTGATCGACGTCCCGCTCGGCAAGCCGGAAGCCAGAACGCAGGTGAAGGTCAGGCCCCCGGAGACCAGGACACAGATAAACCAGGACACGGAAAACCAAGGAAAGGACATTTTTTCCTGCAGTGTGACGTTTTTCAACACCCGTGCATGTTTTGCTTGCTGCACTGCAGGATTCGGGTTTGTGTCCAGGTTTAGAGGGGTCTTGCAGGTTTTTGAGGCCTGTGTCCAGGTTCATTCTGGAAATGCAGCAGTGCAGTATTTCGTTCGTGCCGCCGTTTGGAAAATTCGGTTTCGAGGGATGTTGGGTGCCCGGGTCCAGCGTGTCCGGGTCTACGGGGCCCTGAGAAGGGCAATCTCTTCAGCTTCTCCGCGCCGTGGGACGACATCGAGAGATGTTGTCGCGAAGCCTCTCAGCACGCCGAGGAGATCCACGGGGGCCGGCTGAGGTTGCTGCAGGATGCTCTCGGTGTGCCACATTCAGCGGAAACGTTGGCGATGCTGGTGAACGTGCGCATCAAGGGGGCAGCAAAGACCTGGCGCAGCACCTGAAAGGGCTCACGTTGCGCATTCCTGTAATGCAAAAGTTGATCGGGATCATGCGCGACAGCGGCTATCCAGGCTATGGCAACAACGGCCTGAACTCATTCGACAGAGTGGCAGCTCGCCTCCACGAAAGGTACTCTCAGAAATACGCAGATAAATACGGGGAGGCGAAGTTCATCCCGCAGGCAGTGCAGGATGCGGTGCAACAGCTAGACGGGGCCAAAGACTCCATCGTTCAGGACAAAGTGGCGACGCCTCCAGAGGCGGCAAAACCGGTAGAGGACTTCGTCTCCGCGTTGAGCCCGTCCTATATCGTCGCTGAGCGGAGCGCCAGAGCCCAGTCGAACATCTCGGAGAATTACAAGTCCGTGTTTGCAAGGTTCGGCGATGTCAACATCCAGAGCGGGACGGACCTGACCAACCAGCATGCCGCCTGGTACCTGGGCATGGCGTTTCCTTTCACGCTGCCGCGTGCTGTTGGCGGATACGACGTCCCGAACCAACCTCGTTGGCGTCGACCAGAGACGAGGGATCTCCCAACTCCTCGTGGGCTTCTGCGCAGTTGGCTCGAACCGTCAGTGGGCGTAGCCCAGCGGAAACTACCGAACGCGCATTTTGCGATGGGCCAGCGACCACGGTGAGGTTGTTTGACCTCACGCGCGGCTTGCCGCAGAGGATAGAGGGCCAGTTCCGACGCACTTGGGGCTTCGCGCCGGCCTCGTGGAATCTATAGTTTCGTGAGCGCGTCAATCTCGGAGCAAGCCTGAGCATCAAGCGAGGGGAACGGTTGCAAGGCCAAAGCGCCGAGAGCGTGGAGACCGACGCTGCCATAGCCGCAGCGGATTTACTGCAGAAGCTCGAGAGGGGTTACTACACGTTACCCGATGGCAGACGCCGCAAGATCAACAATGATGCCAGTAAGCTGATATTTGCAGTCGGCCTCGGCAACCTGTAGCGGCGGCTCTTGGCTGACTTCCGCTTTCGATGCCGCGCCATTCCGGGCGCTTAGGAGATTCGGACGAAGATTGGGCACCTGGGGATCTGGGCATGCGTCAACTACGGGAATGGCATATTCTGTACCATTTCCCTGGGGGAGCGGCACAATTATCTAGCGCTCAGGCTCAGCAGGTACCGCCAGGACGATCCTTTCGTTGCAGGCGAGAGCAAGAGGCAGAAGTGGACAAAGAGCGATTCGCCGAGCCTGGAGCCGTCGCCAGAGGACGCTTTTGAGGTCAACATTCCTGGATCTGACACGCGGCGTTTGTTCCTCGCGGAAGATCCCTTGGCCGCCTCCAACGCATTCTTCGTGCAGATCCGCACGGTCTCGGCGACGATGCTCGGAGTGCGCATGCGCCCTCGCTGTCCGCAGTGCTCCGAATCTGCATCGCCGCGCCTGGGCGCCCTCGGCAGCAACGCGGAAGCCATGGGAGGCATTGCCGGGCGCGTGGGCGCTTTGTTCGGCGCCGTGGAGGCGCAGAAAACGACGGGGGGGCTGCACTACCATTTTTTCATGTTCGTACAGCGCCTGCACCAGTTCGCCACGCTGAAGGAGATCGCTCAGAAAATCGAGGAAGGTCTCGTGAATGCGGCGGAGCTGAAACATTTCCTTTGGCAAATCTGCTGCGAGAGGTATCCCGACGTGGAACAATTCGCCAGAGAGAGGACTTCGCTGGAGCAGAACTTCCCGACGTACTCGGAGTCGTCCGAATGCTCTGGTTCGCCAGCATGGGGGGATTTCAAATTGGGCCGACTGGCTCGGTTCTTGTATGATGACGCGAGAGCCGCGCTGGGCTCGCCCGCGCAGGGAACTCCAGGGGAAGCTCAGGAGCTCGGCCTGAACAGCGACGGCGCAACTTTCAAGGGGAGGTTCAACGGCGCTCTACAGTATTTCATGTGTCGGTGCCAACACCACATACATCGACTGGTCAGGAGAAGCGTATGGTGCCCAACGCGTGCGCCTCCAAGAAGAGCAAGAGAGAGCGCAAGCACGAGGCGCCGTGGACCAACAGAGTATCCCCCGAGTGGATGACGGCGCCGCTGCTGGTTTGCAAGGGCATCGCCAAGAAGTTCACGCTCCGCACGACCGGCGTCCGAAATTGGCTGGGGCAAACTCTCGGCTTGCGCAATGAGGAGTGGCTGAACGGGTGCATGCCGGGCCTCTGCGTCGCTTTCGCAGGGAGCAACAGCGACGTGAAACCCAACGACCGATTGCCGATCATCGAACAAACGCATGAGACTTGCTGCACGAAGAAACGCTGCATCATGAAGAAGCACAGTCTGGGGAGAGCCACTCGAGCAACTCAGCGCACGCAGGTAGTGACGAATGGATATTTCGGGGGATATATTGGCAAGCGACAGCCCGCGGGCACGTTGGAGACCAAGAAATGCGTGGACAAGCTGTTTACCTTGAGGGCGAAGATACAGGGCAGGGGCAAAGCGGCGCAGCTCAGAGCAATCAGCGGGAGGCTGATAACGGAATCCGAGATGAACAGCGCGTGCCGCGGCGCCGTGGAAGTCTGCAACCTGTGCTGCAATCTGGACCTGAGGGACGTTCTGAAGGCAGAGTGCATCCGAACGTTTGGCTCGCAGGCGATCGATGGGCGGTCGTGGATGAACAGGTTGGAGACGTCCCAGAAGTCGTCGCAGATGAAGGACACCAGCGTGACGACGCACGTCCCGCCGGCTCGCAAACCGAACATGCGGACGGACCGGTCGAGAGTAAACGACTTCGACGCCTACGCACATCGCCCCTTGGAGCACCCTTGGAAGTTGTTGTCCGCGTACGAGTTCTTGCGGCAGTGGAGGTGCGAACCACTACTGGTTCCGACGCACTACTTGAACCGCAACCAGCCAGCGCGAACTGCGTGGACAAAAGGATCGGGGGAGCGCAAGACCCGGGTTTCCCAGGACTCGGGTTCGGCATCGTTTTTTGACGACCGCGACTCGGATTTTGACGAGGAGGAGTTTTGTGGGATGTCTGCAGCGGGAGGCCTCGTCAAAATGCAGGATCGGCCTCGTGATTTGTTTGACGACCTCGTGGGGGTTTTCCGAGTCCCCCGTGCCCGGGTCTTACGTCTCCCCGAAAGGAGGTCAACAGTTAATCAGGAGCAAACAGTACAAGGATGGAGAGGTCGCCGCGAAGCCTGGATAGCATTACATCGTAGTGACACCCGAGACCGACGAGTATTTCGTTTTTCCGCATGACGCAGGCGTCTTCTGCCACTCATGGGTTCTGGTCAGGAAAGCGAGGCCGGACGTGGTGGTCATCGAAGGCTTGCCAATGCCCAGCGTACACAGAAGTTCTACCTACAACGCTCAGTGTTGCAGCCTATTTATCCGCCCCTGGGCGCTCTATGGCGGAGACGTGTCTGTGCCTCACCTGAGTATGTTGGGGATGGAGTCAGCGGTAGTGCGGCAGTGGCTGGAGGCCCAGCACCAGTCGCCCCAAGTTCGAGCTTCGTGTAGTCTGACAAAGAAGACATCCACAACAGGGACGACATCGGCGCTGGACAGCGTATCCTGGAAGAGCGCTTGGGGCGAGTACGTGCGCGGGAACGTGGTCAGCCAAGCGGCGGCGAAACTCATCCAGAGTTTCCTGTTGAATACGATGGCGTCGTCCGGCAAGGCGGCAGATGATCAGAGCGAGGCAGATGCGTCGGAGGAAGAGCAAGATATGCCTCCACTGAAGCTCCCTGGTGGAAAGTTTCAACAACTGCTCCAATCGGCCAAAGAAGAAGACAGCCTCGGCGAGAAGTGGACCGCCTCGGCGAAAGCGAAGGTGAAAGCTTCGGAGAACAGCCGAGCGAAGAAAAGTGTCCGACTTCACGAGTATGAGCAAAGCCATCGCATCGGAGAGCGAGTGTGGAAGACGGAACCATCTGGCGTCGAGGCTGGCGACCGTGGATGCCCGGGAAACATCTTCGAGGATGCGTGCCAGGACCACCTAGCAGCTCTAACCGCAGGTGTCACGAACCAGAAGGCGCACGATGCTCCCGTCGACGAGAAGCGAGATGATGCGGCTTCCTTCAACCCTGCAAGAAATGGCTTCACCAGCATTGACAAAGCGTTTGCTTCCATCTTGGCGAGCTCGAAGATCCCGAACGAGAAACAGCGCCAATTTCTCGAGCACTTCGTTCGACGTTTGAAGATTGAGTGGCTGGAGAAGCAACGGGGCAACGTGAACCAGAATTCCGGGGAGCCTCTGCTGGACGTAGTGCACGGATTTCCGGGCACCGGGAAAAGTGCCGTCATTGGCTGGATGCGGTATTTAATGGAAGAAGGTCTCGGTTGGGAGCACGGCGTTCAGTTCGTTTGCTTAGCATTTCAAAATGCCATGGCGGCGCAGATCAACGGCCACACGGTGCACCACTGGAGCGGCATTCCGGCGCGGAGCGACGACGGGAATGCCACGGGCGACAGGCGCAAGCAGTCCATGAAGTGCGGGGCCCTGCGCGTGATCATCATCGACGAGGTCCCGAGGGCACCGAACGAGTGAGTCCATGGAGTGCATCGTTCGTTGCCCTCCTCGTGGTGTGAGTCGTTCGGGCTCCTCGTGGTGTGGGTCGTTCGGGCCCCTCGTCCTGGTGTGCGTCTTTCGGGCTCCTCGTTGTGTGAGTCGTTCGGGCCCCTCCTCTTGGTGTGAGGCGTTCGAGCTCCTCGTGGTGTGAGTCGCTGGAGCCCCTCGTCCTTGTGTGAGTTGTTCGGGCCCCTCCTCCTGGTGCGAGTCGTTCGAGTTTCTGGTCGTGTGAGTCGTTCGGGCCCCTCCTTGTGTGTGAGTCGTTCGGGCTTCTCGTGGTGTGAGTCGTTCGGGCTCCTTGTCACATGTAACGGCGCCCTCATGGCAAAGTCTGGTAATCCTCTAGTGCGCCCCACGCGTCTCCATGTTTGCAAGGACTGTGGAGGCAATGAGCATAGCTCAGCCCACAAAGAATAAGAGACATGTTCCGTATTCATCATTTCCAGGTGAGCATGATGTCCGCGGAGCTGCTGGGCACCATGGAACGAGTGGTAAGCGCCGCTGTCCGGGTGAGGGGCACGTACAAGAAGAGGGCGGGGGAGTCGCATCGCGCCTTCGGGGGAGTGAACGTGGTCATGTGCGCTGATTTTTGGCAGTTGCACCCCGTGACGGGCACCTTCCTGGCATCCAACCCGCTGGGCGTGCCGGCAGGGTGCGCGCGCCGCGCGTTGGAGCTGTTCTGGCAAGACGGCGTCGACAGCGTGCGATCTTTCTGGCAGTTGACCGAATTGATGAGGTGCGACGATGAATGGTGCAACTCGCTTCTGGGCCAGTGCAGAGTTGGAAACTTCAGCATGGAGGACTACAGCTACTTCCACGGGCCCCCGACGTTGAGGTCCCCGAGCGCGGGTAAGTGCGGTTGCAACGACGAAGTGGTTGACGACCCAGTACTTGGCCCGTATCGCAAGACTTGGAAAGAGCGCTTCTCGGGAGGGTGCGCCGACATGGCGGCGCTTCTGAAGTCGCCAGAGGGCGAGTGCGCGGAGTGCCGTGCAGAGCGAGGCAAGAGACACAGGGTTCTGACCGACACCGACTCGCTGGCGCCAGAGCTTCGCATGAACCCATTCAGCGGCGCACCAGCTCTGTACACTTTCAACGTGCCCAGGTACTTCGCGACGAACCTGCGCGCGAGGGAGTTTGCCAAGCAGAAGAACGTTCAGCTCTCGTGGTGCTACGCTCGAGATGTGCCGTTGCATCCAGGAGATCGCGATCTGCCGAAGGAGAAATTGGACGAGAAGTTGTTCTCCTGGCTGAAGAGGCACGACCAGGAGACGGGCAACATTCCCAGCATCTACCCATTGGCCAAAGGCATGCCCATTCGGTTGACGGACAACGTCGATCGAAGCAGACAACTGTACAGACACCGAAAGGGAGTGATTTACGGATGGACAATGGCGCCTGATTGCAGTCCCCAGGAGATCGAGGGCGAGTTCATATTGGATAGGTCGCCCTTGGTTATCTATATCCATTTCCCAGAAGCACAGTGGGGCATAGGGAAGCTGCCGACGGGCGTATACCCGTTGAAGCGGAGGTCCAGGACCTGGAAAGTCAACAAGCACACGGGCATCGAAACCCGACGCACGGGCTTCTGGATTCTCCCCGACTTCGCTTCCACCGCTCACGTGATCCAGGGGGCGACGTTGGAAGCGGCATTCGCGGACCTGCAGCATTGGTCCAGCAGGGCGTCCATGACAGCCCAGATTGCTGCCTACGTATGCTTGTCCAGAGTGAAGCGATTGCCAAACATCTGCGTCACGCAGCCGTTCTCGACCTTTCTGTTCGGCCTCGGCAACCCAGTGGGGCCCGAGCGACTGATGCGGAAGCTTTCCGGCCAGATCACAGCAGACGAGGCGATCCATGAATGGAGTACGCTTGATGACGAGGCCGCTGAAGCTGAGAAGATGGACCCCATGGCGAGGAAGCACCTGTGCGCCTGCTGCTACCTCAAAGTGAAGCAGGAGTACATGCTCGACGCTCGCGACTTCGGCATGAAAGCAGCCGCCGACTTCTACGAGAAGTACGTGTCGCAGGGGAGGTGGACGAGATGCATGGACTGCGCGCGCGAGATCGGCCCAATGCCTTGTCGGTCTGCGCGGGCGGCCGAGGCTTCCCAAGGGATGGCCGATGGAAACGCTCCAAGGAGAATCCCGCCAGACCATTCAATATGCAAGCGGTGTGTGGAACGTGATGACTGGAAGAGGAGCCTGACCCCGCAGAGCCACGGGTGCTCTGCTTGCAAAGAAGTTATTGAGGAAGGCGTGTGGGGCGCGAAAGTTATGAAGCACCATCGGTATTCCGATGCAGACCTCGCGTGCCCGGGCTGCGCAGAGCGAGGGTTTGCGCCCGGCAAAATCGACGAGCACCAGTGCGAAGATTGTTTGGAGCACTTGGGCAGCCTCGCGTTCGACAAGCACGTGCTGTACAACGCGAAGAGGCGGGAGAAGGCCCGCTTGGTGTGCCTGGACTGTCAGACGAAGCTGCGGTGCGGGAAATGTACAACGGCGTATGAGCTGAAGTGCTGGTCGAAGTCTGGGCGCAAGAATCATGCGGCTTCTCGGGGCACAACTCTGGTCTGCAAAGCATGCCGTGCGCGAGGATTCGACCCGTGTGACCTGGAGACGCACACGTGCCAGAGGTGCACTTGCAGGTTCGGGGCCCGTAAATTCAACCAAAAACTACTGGATCACCACAAGAATAGCAATCGCATGAAGCTAGAGTGCAAGGAGTGCGTCGCTGACATGGAAGAACGAGTGCGCCACCTGCGCAAAGCACTGCAGAAGAGCAAGCGAAAGTGCAAGTGCCATTGCCGCATTCACCAGGCCAAATGCCCGCTGACCCCTGTCTTTTTCGGAGAGAAACGCCGGCCGGGCAGCAACGGAGCGCTATCCGCCGACGACCGCAAGTTCTTGGGCGAGTTGCAACCGATTCCCGAATGGTGGAGCAAAGCCTGGGGACGATGAGGTACCGCGCGGAGCCCGTCGACGCAGACTTGTTACTGGCGACACTATCTCTGGGTATAGTGAGGCCTGAAACGAGATGTTGCTTCAATGGGTTCGGGGGTTCCTGTATACACGGCTACGGCTTCGGTATCTATCCAATGGTGGATGTGCCTCTACTCATTTTCACTGGCGCCTCAGGTGGGCTGTACTATAGGAAACAGCTTGCTGGTGGGACTTGTACTCCCCGTTCGGCCATTTTTTGCTGCCGTGCGCCACCGCAGAGGTGAGCTCCGAAGCAGGCAAAGGCGTGACGCGCCTCTGCTTCCCATTCCTTCATGCTCACGCTGGTCTGGAGGTCGAGAGCGCTATAACAGCACTCTGCAGCCTGGCCTGGTTTCTGTCGTTCGTGCTGGAGAAAGACCTCGTGTTGCATGCGCGTGTGAGCAGAGAACTGCATAAAATGCGGGTCATAGAAGAAGACGGGGACCTTTGGTTCAACAAGGCCTGCCAGTCCGGACGCATAGCCACAGCCATCAAGGACAAGGGCAAGAGCGTCGTCTACATGTATGTTGGCGGAGGGGCAGTGGACCACGAGCAGTCTTTCCTCTTGGGCGGCATCGTAGTTATCTGCAAGAGCTGGAAGTGGGCGGCTTTGGTGTATTCCGCGGTGAGAATTGCGGGCCTCGCGTGCAACAAGTCGTTAGGCTCCTTGGACTCCGCGTTGGTGATCTGCGACGAGACCGAGCCAAGCGAGTCTACATTTGAACTCACATCTGCGACGCAATCACCCGTTCTTAAGTTCCGCAAACTGACTGAGGAGACGTGGCTCTGTGTTGGTGCATTGGGTGACGCGTGTAAGTCCGATGTCGAGGCGCTGGGGCGCACTGGAATGGCCGAAAGGGCCACCCAGGCCGACCAGGTAGGCATCGAGTTAGTATCTCTGCAAGATCTTTATGAAGCAGAGGTGAAGCTCTTGCTCGGCGGGAGCGCTTAGACCCCCAGTCTTTCTGCTACGGAAGTTGCCGAAGCAGGAGCGGTTTTGGTGCGTAGCAGTGGTAATCGGTGGAGGACGCCGACGGCGACGACGTTGAAACTTTCGAAGGCGACGACGCCGACCACGACCACGACGACGACGACGACGATGACCGCTCGACGACGACGACGACGACGACGACGATGACGACGACGACGACGACGACGACGACGACGCCGACGCGGAGGACGACGACGACGACGACGACGACCCGACGACGACGTCGTCGAGACAACGACGACGACGACAACGAGAACGTGAATGGCGACGCCGACGACGCCGGCGCCACGGCGACGACAGGGGGGGCACTCCTCGTAGCCTCTTCACTCTGGAAACCGAGCGGAACGCTCGCGCCCATCTTGGTTTTGCCTCGATGCGGCAGCGTTGCTGAATTAGATTATACCGGCCATCGCGCTTACGGGCTCGCCACTTTTTGTTGTGATGTATGTTGCACTCCTTGCCCCAAGGGCCCCGTCCTCGCGGCAGCAGCGTTGTTGCGGCTAACGCCCGAGGACATGCAGGCGCGGTTGCCGCCGCGGGATGCCCCAGACACGCGCCACTGTCGAGCTTTTATTTGCACGATCTCGCCCCCTTGCGAAATTAGGGCGCCCTGTCTTTCAAACACATACACGCGCGCACATGCAAAACACACGCGAAGCACACACACATACACAATAACCAAAGACACATAAAGACACGGACAGAGTTTGAACCTTTCCCCTCGCTGCCCAGGGAGTGAGAGGTGAGGCGATTTTTTCTTTGGAGGTCGATCGGGCCCTCGCCAGGCCTGGAAGTCGAACCTCCGATGCTTCGTCTACCGCGCTCGTGCGCAGTAGGCGCGTCGCGCGTTACGCAACGTGCTGGCTGAACTGCACCCGCCCTTGCCCATCAAAGAAAGGAAAAAAAAACAAAGCAGGAAGAAGGCCCCCCTAATCTTGCAGGTTTACAGTGCCACGGGAGGGCCTCCAGAGATAATGCAAGAGTTCGGTTCTCTGTGCGTTGCAGATATGTGAGTCGTTCCGGCTCCTCGTGGTGTGAGTCGTTGGGGCCCCTCGTCCTTCCTTGTGTGAGTCCTTCGGGCCCCTCATTGTGTGTGAGTCGTTCGGGCTCCTCGTGGTGTGAGTCGTTCGGGCCCCTCGTCCTGGTGTGCGTCTTTCGGGCCCCTCCTTGTGTGTGAGTCGTTCGGGCTCCTCGTGGTGTGAGTCGTTCGGGCCCCTCGTCCTGGTGTGAGTCGTTCGGGCGCCTCCTTGCGTGTGAGTCGTTCGGGCTCCTCGTGGTCTGAGTCGTTCGGGCCGCTCGTCCTGGTGTGAGTCGCTCGGGCCCCTCCTTGTGTGTGAGTCGTTCGGGCTCCTCGTGGTGTGAGTCGTTGGGGCCCCTTGTCCTGAGGTGAGTCGTTCGGGCTTCTCGTGGGGCCTCTTGGGGGCCTCTTGGAGGCTCTTGGGGCCTCTTGGGGGCCTCTTGGGGGCCTCTTGGGGGCCTCTTGGGGGCCTCTTGGGGCGTCTTGGGGCCTCTTGGGGGCCTCTTGGGGGCCTCTTGGGGGCCTCTTGGGGGCCTCTTGGGGCCTCTTGGGGGCTTCTTGGGGGCCTCTTGGAGGCTTCTTGGGAGCCTCCTGGGGGCCGCTTGGGGCCAGCTTGGGGCCGCTTGCGACCTCCTCGACGACGTTGAAAATTTCGAAGGCGACGACGCCGACCACGACCACGACGACGACGACGACGATGACCGCTCGACGACGACGACGACGGCGATGACGACGACGACGACGACGACGCCGACGCGGAGGAGGACGACGACGACGACGACCCGACGACGACGTCGTCGAGACAACGACGACGACAACGAGAACGTGAATGGCGACGCCGACGACGCCGACGCCACGGCGACGACACGGGGGGGGCACTCCTCGTAGCCCCTTCACTATGGAAACCGAGCGGAACGCTCGCGCCCATCTTGGTTTTGCCTCGATGTGGCATCGTTGCTGAATTAGATTATATCGGCCATCACGCTTACGGGCTCGCCACACTTTGTTGTGATGCACGTTTCACTCCTTGCCCCATTGGCCCGCCCTCGTGGCAGCAGCGTTGTTGCGGCTAACGCCCGAGGACATGCAGGCACGGTTGCCGCCGCGGGATGCCCCAGACACGCGCCACTGTCGAGCTTTTATTTGCACGATCTCGCCCCCTTGCGAAATTAGGGCACCCTGCCCCTCAAACACATACACGCACATACATGCAAAACACACACGCAAAACACACACACACACATACACAATAACCAAAGACACATAAAGACACGGACAGAGTTTGAACCTTTCCCCTCGCTGCCCAGGGAGTGAGAGGTGAGGCGATTTTTACCTAACAGCGAAGACTGATAGGTTTCTAGTGGGATCAAAAGAGCTCACAGATCACTCCACAGGGGGGTCCGGGCAGGTGTTGGGAGTTGCCGGGCGGCAGGTGCCGGGCTCGTTTTTCGCCAACAGTCACACACTTCGTGCTCTTCGCCTTCCCAGAACTCCATTCCCAGGCCACATTCTCAATACCCGGATGCAACAGTCACACACAAAGTGCTCTTCGAGATCCCAGAACGCCATTCCCGGGCCACATTCTGGAGGGCCGGATGCAACAGTCACACACTTCGTGCTCTTCGAGTTCCCAGAACTCCATTCCCGGGCCACATTCTGGAGGGCCGGATGCAACAGTCACACACTTCGTGCTCTTCGAGTTCCCAGAATCCCATTCCCGGGCCACATTTTGGATGCCCGGAGCCAACTGTAGGCCACTTCGTGCTCTTCGAGTTCCCAGAACTCCATTCCCGGGCCACATTTTGGATGCCCGGAGCCAACTGTAGGCCACTTCGTGCTCTTCGAGTTCCCAGAACTCCATTCCCGGGCCACATTTTGAATGCCCGGAGCCAACTGTAGGCCACTTCGTGCTCTTCGAGTTCCCAGAACTCCATTCCCTGGCCACATTTTGAATGCCCGTAGCCAACTGAGGCTGAGGCAGGCTGCTGCTGAGGCAGGCTGAGGCTGAGGCTGAGGCAGGCTGAGGCTGAGGCAGGCTGAGGCTGAGGCTGAGGTTGAGGCTGAGGCTGAGGCTGAAGCAGGCTGAGGCACACGCTGAGGCAAGCTGATGCTGAGGCAGGCTGAGGCTGAGGCTGAGGCTGATGCAGGCTGAGGCTGAGGCTGAGGAAAAGGTTGAGGCTGAGGCTAAGGTTGAGGCTGAAGCTGAAGCAGGCTGAGGCTGAGGCTGAGGCAGGCTGAGGCTGAGGCTGAGGCAAGCTGATACTGAGGCAGACTGAGGCTGAGGCTGAGGCAGGCTGAGGCTGAGGCAGGCTGAGGCTGAGGCAGGCTGAGGCAGGCTGACGCTGAGGCTGAGGCTGAGGCTGAGGCTGAGGCAGGCTGAGGCTGAGCTGAGGCAGGTGAGGCTGAGGCTGAGGCAGGCTGTGGCTGAGGCTGAAGCTGAGGCAGGCTGAGGCTGAGGCTGATGCAGGCTGAGGCTGAGGCAGGCTGAGCTGAGCTGAGGCTGAGGCTGAGGCTGAGGCAGAGGCAGGCTGAGGCTGAGGCTGAGGCAGGCTGATGCTGAGGCAGGCTGAGGCTGAGGCTGATGCAGGCTGAGGCTGAGGCAGGCTGAGGCTGAGGCCGAGGCTGAAGGCAGACTGAGGCTGAGGCTGAAGCAGGCTGAGGCTGAGGCCGAGACAGGCTGATGCTGAGGCTGAGGCAGGCTGATGCTGAGGAAAAGGTTGAGGCTGAGGCTGAGGCAGGCTGAGGCTGAGGCTGAGGCAGGCTGAGGCTGAGGCAGGCTGAGGCTGAGGCTGAGGCTGAGGGAGGCAGGCTGAGGCTGAGGCTGAGGCTGAGGCTGATGCAGGCTGAGGCTGAGGCAGGCTGAGGCTGAGGCCGAGGCTGAAGGCAGGCTGTGGCTGAGGCTGAGGCTGAAGCAGGCTGAGGCTGAGGCTGAGGCAGGCTGAGGCTGAGGCTGAGGCAGGCTGATACTGAGGCAGGCTGAGGCTGAGGCTGTGACTGTGACTGCCGTTGCCACTGCGACTGTCATCGCGAATGCGACTGCGACTGCGAGAACAGGAGAATTCTACAACTGGATTCTCATCTGGATCTTAAGGGGAATGTTTCCATATATGCTTCTACACATCGCTGTTAGGTTGCTTTGCCGGGATAATTTTCCTTGGAGGTCGATCGGGCCCTCGCCAGGCCTGGAAGTCGAACCTCCGATGCTTCGTCTACCGCGCTCGTGCGCAGTAGGCGCGTCGCGCGTTACGCAACGTGCTGGCTGAACTGCACCCGCCCTTGCCCATCGAAGAAAGGAAAAAAAAACCAAAGCAGGAAGAAGGCCCCCCCTAATCTGGCAGGTTTACAGTGCCACGGGAGGGCCTCCAGAGATAATGCAAGAGTTCGGTTCTCTGTGCGTTGCAGATATGTGAGTCGTTCCGGCTCCTCGTGGTGTGAGTCGTTGGGGCCCCTCGTCCTTCCTTGTGTGAGTTTTCGGGCCCCTCATTGTGTGTGAGTCGTTCGGGCTCCTCGTGGTGTGAGTCGTTCGGGCCCCTCGTCCTGGTGTGCGTCGTTCGGGCCCCTCCTTGTGTGTGAGTCGTTCGGGCTCCTCGTGGTGTGAGTCGTTCGGGCCCCTCGTCCTGGTGTGAGTCGTTCGGGCGCCTCCTTGCGTGTGAGTCGTTCGGGCTCCTCGTGGTGTGAGTCGTTCGGGCCGCTCGTCCTGGTGTGAGTCGCTCGGGCCCCTCCTTGTGCGTGAGTCGTTCGGGCTCATCGTGGTGTGAGTCGTTGGGGCCCCTCGTCCTGAGGTGAGTCGTTCGGGCTCCTCGTGGGGCTCTTGGGGGCCTCTTGGAGGCTCTTGGGGGCCTCTTGGGGGCCTCTTGGGGGCCTCTTGGGGGCCTCTTGGGGCGTCTTGGGGCCTCTTGGGGGCCTCTTGGGGGCCTCTTGGGGGCCTCTTGGGGCCTCTTGGGGGCCTCTTGGGGGCCTCTTGGAGGCCTCTTGGGAGCCTCCTGGGGGCCTCTTGGGGCCAGCTTGGGGCCGCTTGCGATCTCCTCGACGACGTTGAAAATTTCGAAGGCGACGACGCCGACCACGACCACGACAACGACGACGACGATGACCGCTCGACGACGACGACGACGACGATGACGATGACGACGACGACGACGACGACGACGCCGACGCGGAGGACGACGACGACGACGACCCGACGACGGCGTCGTCGAGACAACGACGACGACGACGACAACGAGAACGTGAATGGCGACGCCGACGACGCCGACGCCACGGCGACGACACGGGGGGCACTCCTCGTAGCCTCTTCACTCTGGAAACCGAGCGGAACACTCGCGCCCATCTTGGTTTTGCCTCGATGTGGCAGCGTTGCTGAATTAGATTAGATCGGCCATCGCGCTTACGGGCTCGCCACTTTTTGTTGTGATGCATGTTTCACTCCTTGCCCCATTGGCCCCGCCCTCGTGGCAGCAGCGTCGTTGCGGCGAACGCCCGAGGACATGCAGGCACGGTTGCCACCGCGGGATGCCCCAGACACGCGCCACTGTCGAGCTTTTATTTGCACGATCTCGCCCCCTTGCGAAATTAGGGCACCCTGTCCCTCAAACACATGCACGCACATGCATGCAAAACACACGCAAAACACACACATACACAATAACCAAAGAAACATAAAGACACGGACAGAGTTTGAACCTTTCCCCTCGCTGCCAAGGGAGTGAGAGGTGAGGCGGTTTTTTCTTTGGAGGTCGATCGGGCCCTCGCCAGGCCTGGAAGTCGAACCTCCGATGCGTCGTCTACCGCGCTCGTGCGCAGTAGGCGCGCCGTGCGTTGCGCAACGTGCTGGCTGAACTGCACCCGCCCTTGCCCATCAAAGAAAGGAAAAAAACCAAAGCAGGAAGAAGGCCTCCCCTAATCTTGCTGGTTTGCAGTGCCACGGGAGGGCCTCCAGAGATAATGCAAGAGTTCGGTTCTCTGTGCGTTGCAGATATGTGAGTCGTTCCGGCTCCTCGTGGTGTGAGTCGTTTGGGCCCCTCGTCCTTCCTTGTGTGAGTCCTTCGGGCCCCTCATTGTGTGTGAGTCGTTCGGGCTCCTCGTGGTGTGAGTCGTTCGGGCCCCTCGTCCTTGTGTGCGTCGTTCGGGCCCCTCCTTGTGTGTGAGTCGTTCGGGCTCCTCGTGGTGTGAGTCGTTCGGGCCCCTCGTCCTGGTGTGAGTCGTTCGGGCGCCTCCTTGCGTGTGAGTCGTTCGGGCTCCTCGTGGTGTGAGTCGTTCGGGCCGCTCGTCCTGGTGTGAGTCGCTCGGGCCCCTCCTTGTGCGTGAGTCGTTCGGGCTCCTCGTGGTGTGAGTCGTTGGGGCCCCTCGTCCTGAGGTGAGTCGTTCGGGCTCCTCGCGGGGTCTCTTGGGGGCCTCTTGGAGGCTCTTGGGGCCTCTTGGGGGCCTCTTGGGGGCTTCTTGGGGGCATCGTGGGGGCCTCTTGGGGCGTCTTGGGGCCTCTTGGGGGCCTCTTGGGGGCCTCTTGGGGGCCTCTTGGGGCCTCTCGGGGGCCTCTTGGGGGCCTCTTGGAGGCCTCTTGGGAGCCTCCTGGGGGCCTCTTGGGGCCAGCTTGGGGCCGCTTGCGACCTCCTCGACGACGTTGAAAATTTCGAAGGCGACGACGCCGACCACGATCACGACGACGACGACGACGATGACCGCTCGACGACGACGACGACGACGACGATGACGACGACGACGACGACGACGACGACGCCGACGCGGAGGACGACGACGACGACGACGACGACTACCCGACGACGACGTCGTCGAGACAACGACGACGACGACGACAACGAGAACGTGAATGGCGACGCCGACGACGCCGACGCCACGGCGACGACAGGGGGGCACTCCTCGTAGCCTCTTCATTCTGGAGACCGAGCGGAACGCTCGCGCCCATCTTGGTTTTGCCTCGATGTGGCAGCGTTGCTGAATTAGATTATATCGGCCAGCGCGCTCACGGGCTCGCCACTTTTTGTTGTGATGCATGTTTCACTCCTTGCCCCATTGGCCCCGCCCTCGTGGCAGCAGCGTTGTTGCGGCGAACGCCCGAGGACATGCAGGCACGGTTGCCGCCGCGGGATGCCCCAGACACGCGCCACTGTCGAGCTTTTATTTGCACGATCTCGCCCCCTTGCGAAATTAGGGCACCCTGTCCCTCAAACACATACACGCACATACATGCAAAACACACGCGCAAAACACACACACACACACAATAACCAAATAAACATAAAGACACGGACAGAGTTTGAACTTTTCCCCTCGCTGCCAAGGGGGTGTGAGGTGAGGCGATTTTTTCTTTGGAGGTCGATCGGGCCCTCGCCAGGCCTGGAAGTCGAACCTCCGATGCTTCGTCCACCGCGCTCGTGCGCAGTAGGCGCGTCGTGCGTTGCGCAACGTGCTGGCGAAAGTTATGAAGCACCATCGGTATTCCGATACAGACCTCGCGTGCCCGGGCTGCGCAGAGCGAGGGTTCGCGCCCGGCAAAATCGACGAGCACCAGTGCGAAGATTGTTTGGAGCACTTGGGCAGCCTCGCGCTGGACAAGCACGTGCTGTACAACGCGAAGAGGCGGGAGAAGGCCCGCTTGGTGTGCCTGGACTGTCAGACGAAGCTGCGGTGCGGGAAATGTACAACAGCGTATGAGCTGAAGTACTGGTCGAAGTCTGAGCGCAAGAATCATGCGGCTTCTCGGGGCACAACTCTGGTCTGCAAAGCATGCCGTGCGCTAGGATTCGACCCGTGTGACCTGGAGACGTACGCGTGCCAGAGGTGCACTTGCAGGTTCGGGGCCCGTAAGTTCAACCAAAACCGACTGGATCACCACAAGAATAGCAATCGCATGAAGTTAGAGTGCAAGGAGTGCGTCGCTGACATGGAAGAACGAGTGCGCCACCTGCGCAAAGCACTGCAGAAGAGCAAGCGAAAGTGCCAGTGTCATTGCCGCATTCACCAGGCCAAATGCCCGCTGACCCCCGTCTTTTTCGGAGAGAAACGCTGGCCGGGCAGCGACGGAGCGATATCCGCCGACGACCGCAAGTTCTTGGACGAGTTGCAACCGATTCCCGAATGGTGGAGCAAAGCCTGGGGGCGATGAGGTACCGCGCGGAACCCGTCGACGCAGACTTGTTACTGGCGACACTATCTCTGGGTATAGTGAGGCCTGAAACGAGATGTTGCCTCAATGGGTCCGGGGGTTCCTGTATGCACGGCTACGGCTTCGGTATCTATCCAATGGTGGATGTGCCTCTACTCATTTTCACTGGCGCCTCAGGTGGGCTGTACTATAGGAAACAGCTTGCTGGTGGGACTTGTACTCCCCGTTCGGCCATTTGTTGCTGCCGTGCGCCACCGCAGAGGTGAGCTCCGAAGCAGGCAAAGGCGTGACGCGCCTCTGCTTCCCATTCCTTCATGCTCACGCTGGTCTGGAGGTCGAGAGCGCTATAACAGTACTCTGCAGCCTGGCCTGGTTTCTGTCGTTCGTGCTGGAGAAAGATCTCGCGTTGCATGCGCGTGTGAGCAGAGAACTGCATAACATGCGGGTCATAGAAGAAGACGGGGACCTTTGGTTCAACAAGGCCTGCCAGTCCGGGCGCATAGCCACAGCCATCAAGGACAAAGGCAAGAGCGTCGTCTACATGTATGTTGGCGGAGGGGCAGTGGACCACGAGCAGTCTTTCCTCTTGGGCGGCATCGTAGTTATCTGCAAGAGCTGGAAGTGGGCGGCTTCGGTGTATTCCGCGGTGAGAATTGCGGGCCTCGCGTGCAACAATTCGTTGGGTTCCTTGGACTCCGCGTTGGTGATCTGCGACGAGACCGAGCCAAGCGAGTCTACATCTGAACTCACATCTGCGACGCAATCACCCGTTCTTGAGTTCCGCAAACTGACTGAGGAGACGTGGCTCTGCGTTGGTGCATTGGGTGACGTGTTTAAGTCCGATGCCGAGGCGCTGGGGCGCACTGGAATGGCCGAAAGGGCCACCCAGGCCGACCAGGTAGGCATCGAGTTAGTATCTGTGCAAGATCTTTATGAAGCAGAGGTGAAGCTCTTGCTCGGCGGGAGCGCTTAGACTCCCAGTCTTTTTGCTACGGAAGTTGCCGAAGCAGGAGCGGTTTTGGCGCGTAGCAGTGATAATCGGCGGAGGGCGCCGACGGCGACGACGTTGAAAATTTCGAAGGCGACGACGCCGACCACGACCGCTCGACGACGACGACGACGACGACGATGACGACGACGACGACGACGACGCCGACGCGGAGGACGACGACGACGACGACCCGACGACGGCGTCGTCGAGACAACGACGACGACGACGACGACGACGACGACAACGAGAACGTGAATGGCGACGCCGACGACGCCGACGCCGCGGCGACGACAGGGGGGGCACTCCTCGTAGCCTCTTCATTCTGGAAACCGAGCGGAACGCTCGCGCCCATCTTGGTTTTGCCTCGATGTGGCAGCGTTGCTGAATTAGATTATACCGGCCATCGCGCTTGCGGGCTCGCCACTTTTTGTTGTGATGCATGCTTCACTCCTTGCCCCATTGGCCCCGCCCTCGTGGCAGCAGCGTTGTTGCGGCGAACGCCCGAGGACATGCAGGCACGGTTGCCGCCGCGGGATGCCCCAGACACGCGCCACTGTCGAGCTTTTATTTGCACGATCTCGCCCCCTTGCGAAATTCGGGCACCCTGCCCCTCAAACACATACACGCGCATACATGCAAAACACACACGCAAAACACACACACATACACAATAACCAAAGAAACATAAAGACACGGACAGAGTTTGAACTTTTCCCCTCGCTACCAAGGGAATGAGAGGTGAGGCGATTTTTTCTTTGGAGGTCGATCGGGCCCTCGCCAGGCCTGGAAGTCGAACCTCCGATGCTTCGTCTACCGCGCTCGTGCGCAGTAGGCGCGTCGTGCGTTACGCAACGCGCTGGCTGAACTGCACCCGCCCTTGCCCATCAAAGAAAGGAAAAAACCAAAGCAGGAAGAAGGCCTCCCCTAATCTTGCAGGTTTACAGTGCCACGGGAGGGCCTCCAGAGATAATGCAAGAGTTCGGTTCTCTGTGCGTTGCAGATATGTGAGTCGTTCCGGCTCCTCGTGGCGTGAGTCGTTGGGGCCCCTCGTCCTTCCTTGTGTGAGTCCTTCGGGCCCCTCATTGTGTGTGAGTCGTTCGGGCTCCTCGTGGTGTGAGTCGTTCGGGCCCTCGTCCTGGTGTGCGTCGTTCGGGCCCCTCCTTGTGTGTGAGTCGTTCGGGCTCCTCGTGGTGTGAGTCGTTCGGGCCCCTCGTCCTGGTGTGAGTCGTTCGGGCGCCTCCTTGCGTGTGAGTCGTTCGGGCTCCTCGTGGTGTGAGTCGTTCGGGCCGCTCGTCCTGGTGTGGGTCGCTCGGGCCCCTCCTTGTGTGTGAGTCGTTCGGGCTCCTCGTGGTGTGAGTCGTCGGGGCCCCTCGTCCTGAGGTGAGTCGTTCGGGCTCCTCGTGGGGCCTCTTGGGGGCCTCTTGGAGGCTCTTGGGGCCTCCTGGGGGCCTCTTGGGGGCCTCTTGGGAGCCTCGTGGGGGCCTCTTGGGGCGTCTTGGGGCCTCTTGGGGGCCTCTTGGGGGCCTCTTGGGGGCCTCTTGGGGCCTCTTGGGGGCCTCCTGGGGGCCTCTTGGAGGCCTCTTGGGAGCCTCCTGGGGGCATCTTGGGGCCAGCTTGGGGCCTCTTGCGACCTCCTCGACGACGTTGAAAATTTCGAAGGCGACGACGCCGACCACGACCGCGACGACGACGACGACGATGACCGCTCGACGACGACGACGACGACGACGACGACGACAACGCCGACGCGGAGGACGACGACGACGACGACGACGACCCGACGACGACGTCCTCGAGACAACGACGACGACGACGACGACAACGAGAACGTGAATGGCGACGCCGACGACGCCGACGCCACGGCGACGACAGGGGGGGCGCTCCTCGTAGCCTCTTCATTCTGGAAACCGAGCGGAACGCTCGCGCCCATCTTGGTTTTGCCTCGATGTGGCAGCGTTGCTGAATTAGATTATACCGGCCATCACGCTCACGGGCTCGCCACTTTTTCTTGTGATGCATGCTTCGCTCCTTGCCCCATTGGCCCCGCCCTCGTGGCAGCAGCGTTGTTGCGGCGAACGCCCGAGGACATGCAGGCGCGGTTGCCGCCGCGGGATGCCCCAGACACGCGCCACTGTCGAGCTTTTATTTGCACGATCTCGCCCCCTTGCGAAATTCGGGCACCCTGCCCCTCAAACACATACACGCGCATACATGCAAAACACACACGCAAAACACACACACACATACACAATAACCAAAGAAACATAAAGACACGGACAGAGTTTGAACCTTTCCCCTCGCTGCCAAGGGCATGAGAGGTGAGGCGATTTTTCCTTTGGAGGTCGATCGGGCCCTCGCCAGGCCTGGAAGTCGAACCTCCGATGCTTCGTCTACCGCGCTCGCGCGCAGTAGGCGCGTCGTGCGTTACGCAACGTGCTGGCTGAACTGCACCCGCCCTTGCCCATCAAAGAAAGGAAGAAAACCAAAGCAGGAAGAAGGCCTCCCCTAATCTTGCAGGTTTACAGTGCCACGGGAGGGCCTCCAGAGATAATGCAAGAGTTCGGTTCTCTGTGCGTTGCAGATATGTGAGTCGTTCCGGCTCCTCGTGGCGTGAGTCGTTGGGGCCCCTCGTCCTTCCTTGTGTGAGTCCTTCGGGCCCCTCATTGTGTGTGAGTCGTTCGGGCTCCTCGTGGTGTGAGTCGTTCGGGCCCCTCGTCCCGGTGTGCGTCGTTCGGGCCCCTCCTTGTGTGTGAGTCGTTCGGGCTCCTCGTGGTGTGAGTCGTTCGGGCCCCTCGTCCTGGTGTGAGTCGTTCGGGCGCCTCCTTGCGTGTGAGTCGTTCGGGCTCCTCGTGGTGTGAGTCGTTCGGGCCGCTCGTCCTGGTGTGAGTCGCTCGGGCCCCTCCTTGTGCGTGAGTCGTTCGGGCTCCTCGTGGTGTGAATCGTTGGGGCCCCTCGTCCTGAGGTGAGTCGTTCGGGCTCCTCGTGGGGCCTCTTGGGGGCCTCTTGGGAGCCTCGTGGGGGCCTCTTGGGGGCCTCTTGGGGGCCTCTTGGGGGCCTCGTGGGGGCCTCTTGGGGCGTCTTGGGGCCTCTTGGGGGCCTCTTGGGGGCTTCTTGGGGGCCTCTTGGCGCCTCTTGGGGGCCTCTTGGGGGCCTCTTGGAGGCCTCTTGGGAGCCTCCTGGGGGCATCTTGGGGCCAGCTTGGGGCCTCTTGCGACCTCCTCGACGACGTTGAAAATTTCGAAGGCGACGACGCCGACCACGACCACGACGACGACGACGACGATGACCGCTCGACGACGACGACGACGATGACGACGACGACGACGACGACGACGACGCCGGCGCGGAGGGCGACGACGACGACGACGACCCGACGACGACGTCGTCGAGACAACGACGACGACAACGAGAACGTGAATGGCGACGCCGACGACGCCGACGCCACGGCGACGACAGGGGGGGCACTCCTCGTAGCCTCTTCACTCTGGAAACCGAGCGGAACGCTCGCGCCCATCTTGGTTTGCCTCGATGTGGCAGCGTTGCTGAATTAGATTACATCGGCCAGCACGCTTACGGGCTCGCCACTTTTTGTTGTGATGCATGTTTCACTCCTTGCCCCATTGGCCCCGCCCTCGTGGCAGCAGCGTTGTTGCGGCGAACGCCCGAGGACATGCAGGCGCGGTTGCCGCCGCGGGATGCCCCAGACACGCGCCACTGTCGAGCTTTTATTTGCACGATCTCGCCCCCTTGCGAAATTAGGGCACCCTGTCCCTCAAACACACGCACGCACATACATGCAAAACACACGCGCAAAACACACACACATACACAATAACCAAAGAAACATAAAGACACGGACAGAGTTTGAACCTTTCCCCTCGCTGCCAAGGGAGTGAGAGGTGAGGCGATTTTTTCTTTGGAGGTCGATCGGGCCCTCGCCAGGCCTGGAAGTCGAACCTCCGATGCTTCGTCCACCGCGCTCGTGCGCAGTAGGCGCGTCGTGCGTTACGCAACGCGCTGGCTGAACTGCACCCGCCCTTGCCCATCAAAGAAAGGAAAAAAAACAAAGCAGGAAGAAGGCCTCCCCGAATCTTGCAGGTTTACAGTGCCACGGGAGGGCCTCCAAAGATAATGCGAGAGTTCGGTTCTCTGTGCGTTGCAGATATGTGAGTCGTTCCGGCTCCTCGTGGTGTGAGTCGTTGGGGCCCCTCGTCCTTCCTTGTGAGTCCTTCGGGCCCCTCATTGTGTGTGAGTCGTTCGGGCTCCTCGTGGTGTGAGTCGTTCGGGCCCCTCGTCCTGGTGTGCGTCGTTCGGGCCCCTCCTTGTGTGTGAGTCGTTCGGGCTCCTCGTGGTGTCAGTCGTTCGGGCCCCTCGTCCTGGTGTGAGTCGTTCGGGCGCCTCCTTGCGTGCGAGTCGTTCGGGCTCCTCGTGGTGTGAGTCGTTCGGGCCGCTCGTCCTGGTGTGGGTCGCTCGGGCCCCTCCTTGTGTGTGAGTCGTTCGGGCTCCTCGTGGTGTGAGTCGTTGTGGCCCCTCGTCCTGAGGTGGGTCGTTCGGGCTCCTCGTGGGGCCTCCTGGGGGCCTCTTGGAGGCTCTTGGGGCCTCTTGGGGGCCTCTTGGGGGCCTCTTGGGGGCCTCGTGGGGGCCTCTTGGGGCGTCTTGGGGCCTCTTGGCGGCCTCTTGGGGGCCTCTTGGGGGCCTCTTGGGGCTCCTTGGGGGCCTCTTGGGGGCATCTTGGAGGCCTCTTGGGAGCCTCCTGGGGGCTTCTTGGGGCCAGCTTGGGGCCTCTTGCGACCTCCTCGACGACGTTGAAAATTTCGAAGGCGACGACGCCGACCACGACCACGACGACGACGACGACGATGACCGCTCGACGACGACGACGACGATGACGACGACGACGACGACGACGACGCCGACGCGGAGGACGACGACGACGACGACGACGACGACCCGACGACGACGTCGTCGAGACAACGACGACGACGACGACAACGGGAACGTGAATGGCGACGCCGACGACGCCGACGCCACGGCGACGACAGGGGGGGCACTCCCCGTAGCCTCTTCACTCTGGAAACCGAGCGGAACGCTCGCGCCCATCTTGGTTTTGCCTCGATGTGGCGGCGTTGCTGAATTAGATTATATCGGCCAGCACGCTTACGGGCTCGCCACTTTTTGTTGTGATGCATGTTTCACTCCTTGCCCCATTGGCCCCGCCCTCGTGGCAGCAGCGTTGTTGCGGCGAACGCCCGAGGACATGCAGGCACGGTTGCCACCGCGGGATGCCCCAGACACGCGCCACTGTCGAGCTTTTATTTGCACGATCTCGCCCCCTTGCGAAATTAGGGCGCCCTGTCCCTCAAACACATGCACGCGCATGCATGCAAAACACGCACGCAAAACACGCACGCATACACAATAACCAAAGAAACATAAAGACACGGACAGAGTTTGAACCTTTCCCCTCGCTGCCAGGGGAGTGAGAGGTGAGGCGATTTTTTCTTTGGAGGTCGATCGGGCCCTCGCCAGGCCTGGAAGTCGAACCTCCGATGCTTCGTCTACCGCGCTCGGGCGTAGTAGGCGCGTCGTGCGCTACGCAACGTGCTGGCTGAACTGCGCCCGCCCTTGCCCATCAAAGAAAGGAAAAAAAAACCAAGCAGGAAGAAGGCCTCCCCGAATCTTGCAGGTTTACAGTGCCACGGGAGGGCCTCCAGAGATAATGCAAGAGTTCGGTTCTCTGTGCGTTGCAGATATGTGAGTCGTTCCGGCTCCTCGTGGTGTGAGTCGTTGGGGCCCCTCGCCCTTCCTTGTGTGAGTCCTTCGGGCCCCTCATTGTGTGTGAGTCGTTCGGGCCCCTCGTGGTGTGAGTCGTTCGGGCCCCTCGTCCTGGTGTGCGTCGTTCGGGCCCCTCCTTGTGTGTGAGTCGTTCGGGCTCCTCGTGGTGTGAGTCGTTCGGGCCCCTCGTCCTGGTGTGAGTCGTTCGGGCGCCTCCTTGCGTGTGAGTCGTTCGGGCTCCTCGTGGTGTCAGTCGTTCGGGCCGCTCGTCCTGGTGTGAGTCGCTCGGGCCCCTCCTTGTGTGTGTGAGTCGTTCGGGCTCCTCGCGGTGTGAGTCGTTGGGGCCCCTCGTCCTGAGGTGAGTCGTTGGGGCTCCTCGTGGGGCTTCTTGGGGGCCTCTTGGAGGCTCTTGGGGCTTCTTGGGGGCCTCATGGAGGCCTCGTAGGGGCTTCTTGGGGCGTATTGGAGCCTCTTGGGGGCCTCTTGGGGGCCTCTTGGGGGCCTCTTGGGGCCTCTTGGGGGCCTCTTGGGAGCCTCTTGGGGGCCTCTTGGGAGCCTCCTGGGGGCCTCTTGGGGCCAGCTTGGGGCTTCCTGCGACCTCCTCGACGACGTTGAAAATTTCGAAGGCGACGACGCCGACCACGACCACGACGACGACGACGACGACGACGATGACCGCTCGACGACGACGACGACGACGACGACGATGACGACGACGACGCCGACGCCGACGCGGAGGACGACGACGACGACGACGACGACTACCCGACGACGACGTCGTCGAGACAACGACGACGACGACGACAACGAGAACGTGGATGGCGACGCCGACGACACCGACGCCACGGCGACGACAGGGGGGGGCACTCCTCGTAGCCTCTTCACTCTGGAGACCGAGCGGAACGCTCGCGCCCATCTTGGTTTTGCCTCGATGTGGCAGCGTTGCTGAATTAGATTATATCGGCCAGCACGCTTACGGGCTCGCCACTTTTTGTTGTGATGCATGTTTCACTCCTTGCCCCAGTGGCCCCGCCCTCGTGGCAGCAGCGTTGTTGCGGCGAACGCCCGAGGACATGCAGGCGCGGTTGCCGCCGCGGGATGCCCCAGACACGCGCCACTGTCGAGTTTTTATTTGCACGATCTCGCCCCCTTGCGAAATTAGGGCACCCTGTCCCTCAAACACATACACGCACATACATGCAAAACACACACGCAAAACACACACATACACAATAACCAAAAAAAACATAAAGACACGGACAGAGTTTGAACCTTTCCCCTCGCTGCCAAGGGGGTGAGAGGTGAGGCGATTTTTTCTTTGGAGGTCGATCGGGACCTCGCCAGGCCTGGAAGTCGAACCTCCGATGCTTCGTCCACCGCGCTCGTGCGCAGTATGCGCGTCGTGCGTTACGCAACGTGCTGGCTGAACTGCACCCGCCCTTGCCCATCAAAGGAAGGAAAAAAAACCAAGCAGGAAGAAGGCCTCCCCGAATCTTGCAGGTTTACAGTGCCACGGGAGGGCCTCCAGAGATAATGCACGAGTTCGGTTCTCTGTGC
This sequence comes from Prorocentrum cordatum, assembly GCA_963575745.1. NCBI lineage: Eukaryota > Dinophyceae > Prorocentrales > Prorocentraceae > Prorocentrum > Prorocentrum cordatum. Next base: position 162,357 of record CAUYUJ010015592.1, on the reverse strand, counting down.
GTTGCAGATATGTGAGTCGTTCCGGCTCCTCGTGGTGTGAGTCGTTGGGGCCCCTCGTCCTTCCTTGTGTGAGTCCTTCGGGCCCCTCATTGTGTGTGAGTCGTTCGGGCTGCTCGTGGTGTGAGTCGTTCGGGCCCCTCGTCCTGGTGTGCGTCGTTCGGGCCCCTCCTTGTGTGTGAGTCGTTCGGGCTCCTCGTGGTGTGAGTCGTTCGGGCCCCTCGTCCTGGTGTGAGTCGTTCGGGCGCCTCCTTGCGTGTGAGTCGTTCGGGCTCCTCGTGGTGTGAGCCGTTCGGGCCGCTCGTCCTGGTGTGAGTCGCTCGGGCCCCTCCTTGTGTGTGAGTCGTTCGGGCTCCTCGTGGTGTGAGTCGTTGGGGCCCCTCGTCCTGGGGCGAGTCGTTCGGGCTCCTCGTGGGGCCTCTTGGGGGCCTCTTGGAGGCTCTTGGGACCTCTTGGGGGCCTCTTGGGGGCCTCTTGGGGGCCTCTTGGGGGCCTCTTGGGGGCCTCTTGGGGCGTCTTGGGGCCTCTTGGGGGCCTCTTGGGGGTCTCTTGGGGGCCTCTTGGGACCTCTTGGGGGCCTCTTGGGGGCCTCTTGGAGGCCTCTTGGGAGCCTCCTGGGGGCCTTTTGGGGCCAGCTTGGGGCCTCTTGCGACCTCCTCAGAAGCGCGAGTGAGCGCTGCCCCTTGAAAAGGACAAAATGAGGCCAAAACCTTCGTAAAATCAATGATTTTGCTATGAAGGAAGAAGAGCGCTGCCCCCTCAGAAGGCCCAAGTGGGGCCGAAACCGTAGTAAAATCAATGATTTTCGCTTCAAAGAAGAGGAGAGGGCTCTATCTTCCCCCCCAGTCGGGGCCAGAATCCTCGTGAGTGTAGTCGTTTTTTTTGCCCTCCCAGGAGTCGAAATTGACCCCCCTGACGACCCGCCGGACCCCCTCTCCAGGCCCAGGGGGAGGGGGTAGGGGGAGGGGTAAACCCCTCCCCGAAGGGGAAGAAGGGGGGTTGAGGACAGAGCGGGCTCTCTAAACCACTCACGCCCAAAGGGCTGGTGGGATTACAGAGTGCCGCGCCAGGGAGCTATTCGCTGTAACCTGCGCTCCCTGGCCGCGGCTCTGTTGGCAGCAATACGTGCCCTCTGCTCCTGAGTCAACTCCACAGGGGGAGGACTCTGAGGACTCTGATGATGCGGGGCAAGTCTCTAACCCCCTGGCACACAGGCCGAGCAGGAGGCTAGTCATTGCGATCCTCCAGCGGTGCCGGGCCAATGCCAGCGTAAGCTATTGGCAGGCTGCCCGCTACGACTCCTGCTGTCAGAGGCGCGCAGGAGCAATGGCAGGTAGCCCACACCGCCGCACGAGCCCACGGCTCGGCGGAAGATAGAGTTTTCGAGCAGCGCCCGGCAGCGGCGACCCGCCACGAGCGGAAAACGGTCCCGGAGGCCAAAACGAGGACCAGCAGAGGCGACGAGAGGACAGGCTACGAAAAACCAGGGCAGCAACCGTCGCGACCGACGGTCAACCTAGGCGCCCGTCACCTGCCGCCTGAGGGCCCCTTCAGAGAGGTTCCGCCACTTGAGGCGCCCTCCACGCCCCCGTCAAAACTTGGCCATCACGATGGCGACTTACCGAAACGATTCCCGGCCTTGGTCTGCTTCTTCTTGCGGGTTTTGTTCATCACAACGCCCTTTACGTTGACAATTTTTTTCCCGAAACGATTCCCGGCCTTGGTCGCCTTCTCCTGCCGGGTTTGGTGCATCACAACGCCCTGCACGATGACGATCTTGCCGAAATGATTCCCGGCCTTCGTCGCCTTCTTGTGGCTTTGCGACCTTCACCACGCCCTTCACCATTGCGACCTTGCCGAAACGATTCCCGACCTTGGGCGCCTTCTTCCGGTGGGCCTTGATCAGGCCGACGCCACCATGGCCCGCGGCGCGGCTCGGGCGCGCTGCGCCCCTCTTAAGTGCGCGCGCCCAACCCTCTCGAGGGAAGAGGGGTTTCTCCACAGGCGGACGAGGAGGAGGAGGAAGAGGAGGAGGAGGAGAGGGGGTGGGCACAGGGGGGCCGACCTCGAGGGGCGCATCGGCGTCCTCCTGCTGCCTGGCCACCTCCCCTGGGGCCTGCCCTTCCACTTCGGGCGGGAGGCGGCGGCGGAGGGAGGGGGAAGGGCAAGGGGGGGGGGCGCCGACAACACGGGGGGAGGTGGGGACTGCAAACAATGCCATCCGCTCACCTCAGGGTCACCACGGTCCTTCCTGTTGTTTCTCCCCGCGAAGTCGAGTGCTTGTACGAACTCCATGTCAGGGTCAAGCCTGGCGTACATGTCTCTGAGACCTTGAGATACCTCTTCCAGGTCACACATCA